>PVHX01002996.1:0-153019 GCA_004024805.1 Geosciurus inauris | reverse complement strand
ATACTTGGGGAACTATTGCTATCTTAAGATTAACAATCTTTCTAAAACATTCTTAACTAATAAGAAAAGACAGAGTAGAGTAGATTTTTCTTTCTCAGTTTTCTTTACTCTCAAATTATACTAACAAAATGAAAAATATCAAGTCCATATTAGATTATAAATATATTTTCTCATAGTATCTAATCTATACTATCATCCATAGTATCTAAAGATGTTATAGTGTTTCTATCAGTGATAGATATTGTATATGATGCCCACTCAATCCTTTATAGCTTCAATCAATTAGTGCTCTCATCTGGAGAAAGGGTTTTTTTTTTTAACCATATCTTTTGTAAAAATATTCATTTATTACTACTAAATCCAGAATAATGATCAGGAGACATAACTAATGAATAGTAAGGAAGAAAGATAAGTTAAATTTGATAATATTTACAAGTTTAAAAAACCCAGTAATTGTTTAGAATTTTAGTCAGCTTTTAAAAGTATAGGTAAAAATTACTATTATTTTTAAAATATTTTAGTTGTCATTGTAACTTTATTCTATTTATTTATACATAGCTGAGAATCGAACCCAAAGCCTCACAAATGCTAAGCAAGTGTTCTACCACTGAGCTACAATCTCAGCCCCCAAATTACTATTATTTATAATTGCAAAGAAAAATTTTTGTGTCATAGGCAGAGTGATTGTACCATAAGGATAAGTTCACTTTTAATGTAATGGGTACCATTGTAATTCAACAGAAAATTTTTATGGCTTTGAAAAATTGCCCATTTCTGAGCTCAGGTGTACGAAGGAATTGAGTGCTTATGAAATCATTAATAATGATGATATAAAATTAAAGCAATTATAACAAAGAAAACATTTATCCAGACTCTGCTTACAATGGCTATATTTTAGATACTTCATTATAGAGTTTTATATAATGCATAAAGACTTAATATATTGAACAAGAAACTTCATTATCAGCTAAGTGCCTATTATGCATATGAGAACATTACTCATAAAATCTGGTTTAAAATTTATCTTCACTTATTTATACTTGATAGGTGCAAATTTTAAAAATGTACTCGAGGGGCTGGGATTGTGGTGCAGTGGTAGCGTGCTCGCCTAGCACGCGTGAGGCACTGGGTTCAATCCTCAGCACCACATAAAAACAAAAAATCAAAATATTCTGTCCACCTACAACTAAAAAAATAAATAAAATTTTAAAAAAATGTACTCGAGTACAAAACTAGAATATCATTACAAAAGAGGCATAAAATGGACAGGGATATGAGGCACATGCACAAGATAACAACATAACATTAAATCCATTGTATTTTAATTATTCTGCTTCATTTCTGTGTAAATATTAGTCTCAATTTTTTTTTTTGGGGTACTGGAGATTGAACTCAGGGGCACTCGACCACTGAGCCATATCCCCAGCCCTATCTTTTGTGTTTTATGTAGAGACAGGGTCTCACTGAGTTGCTTTGTGCCTCGCTGTTGCTGAGGCTGGCTTTGAACTTGTGATTCTCCTGTCTCAGCCTCCCTTAGTGCTGGGATTACAGGCTTGCACCACCCGCCTGGCTATTAGTCTCAAATATTAAAGGAGGCTCCTGACTCTATTTGAACATTGATAAGAAGCCAACCTTCAGGTATAGTCATCTTTTGCAAGGTTGCTAAAAAACTAACATGAAAGGTCAAATAAATTTTTTTAAAAATTGATCGGTTATTTAACTATTTAATCCAGTTAACAAATTTTTTGTCTGTTTGATTTTTAAAATTTTTAATGACATTATTTTTGAATTGCAAGGTATATACTTAAAGAATGTCTACATACACGCGTGTGTGCACGTGCAAATACTTGTGCTTTTTCAGCCTTTTAATATTCTATTAGAATCTATAAGTAATTCACATAAAGGTGTGTTCCTGTTGGTTAAAAATGGAGGATTCTAAATTGTTATTGGGAAAGCTCATGTTCAATTTACATTAACATAAAAGCATTATTTTATACATGTTAAGTGATACAGTTTCAACTTTTGCTCATTCTAGAAGTCAGTCATCTCACTTAAAAAGATGATTTAAAATTCTCTGATAGGCAGATATTAATTCACAATAAGGTGGTATGTTGGGGAAGAATGGAAGTACTTTGGATTATACAAAGGGGAATGAAGGGAAGGGAGGGGGAATGGGAATAGGAAAGACAGTAGAATGAATTGGACATTAATGTCCTATGTGCAAATATGATTACATGACCAATATAATTCTACATTGTGTATAACCATTAGAATGAGAGGTTATATTCCATATATGTATAATATGTCAAAATACATCCTACTATCACATATAACTAATTAGAAAAGCAACTAATTAGAACAAATAAAACTAATTAGAACAAATAAAAAAAATTCTCTCCTTTTCACTAACTTAGTACTTGTAAACTTAATTATATCCACTAAGTGGGGGTGGTCAAATATCAAGGAATTTTTCAAAAACAAAACATTCAGCAGAAATAGACTCATGGAGCAAACTTGACAATATGTCAGTTCTAGGGAAATCACTACTGGCTATGATTTTGTAAAGTATCTTGAATCATAATTATTAAAATGGTATTTAAGTAAATATTTTAAAGGTAAGATACTTTGTGAAAATATTAATGAAAATCTTAGTGGAAAAGAATTAAAAGCATAAGCAATGAAAGTAGTTTGGTCATAGAAAATATCAGGGTAATGAAACACCTTGAGCAAGAAGAGCAATGCAATTATATCAGAAAAGGAAATTCGAAATAGAAATTAAAATTATCCTATCACTTCCACCTCTATCATCTATCTATCCATCCATTTGAAAGAGACTAAAAATTCTAACAACTCTTAGTCATTTATTCGTTTAAGAGAATATTCCCATTGTTAGGAAATGTACATTGAAGTACAAAGGGCAATGATAGATGTAAATTACCCTCAAATGATTTATGGGGGAAAATTGCCTAAGAGAGCAAGGGGACAAAATGAAGGAGAATGTTTCTACTGGATCTGAATAGAATTAAACTATGTTTACTATTCTTTGTCTTGAAGTTTGTCTATATATTTGAAATTATTTCCAAATTTAACATTATTTAAAATAGACAAAAATAAATCTAGCAAATAAAATTTTAAAAATTAAAAAAAAAATAAAGCACTGTCTTAAGGAACAGAGGGCTCGGGAGCCGTATGAGTGGGCAAAGGTGTGGAAGAGTGCTTGGCCCTATTGTTGGAATCATTGTCATGGCTGTAGCCCCTCAGAGGTCATGAAGTAAATGATCATTCAAGTCATGTCATAACATCTGCCACCCCTGAAAATATCAGACACAAGATATTTGTGCAGAAGCATTCTCCAGAAGAATGACTGTAACCACAATTGCCCATTTTCATTCAAAAGTCTGGGATACTACTATACTGGATGAAGTATTTAATTCCCTGACTGTACATATATTTTAAAGACCACCAACAGGCCTGAATGCTATGGCACTGGTGAAAGTCTTACTTGGATATCAGTCACTTCTTAGGTATTAAGTGTAAAAATCACAAAAAAAGATACTCTATCTGATCTTGGGAACTCTTAGCAGTTATTGGGAAATGCGTATAAACACGTAAGCATAGTAAGAGTGAATCAGGGGAGGTCGTTAGGGTGAATCAGGCAGCCGGTGTTTCCATCAGCCTCCATTACCTTGGGCAATTTATACTTTTCAAGACTTACTTTTTGTAACTGTAAAATATTTGGGGGTTTATTTAGAAGAGTAAATGAAAAATTCACATAAAATATCTGTCATTGTTTTAGTATATAGTAATACCTCAAGATTCGATGTTATTCCCTTATTACTGATGGGAGATAAAGGTGACATGTGATATATATGAAAGGCACTGGGCTTAGATGACAGAGATGGTTTCCTGGAGGTGCCATTGATAGAAGGCAAATATGATTTTTTTGCAGTGGAGGATCAAGGAAAGAGATGGAGATGCATGGGGTGAGACAGAACCTAAGCTGAGGGTTAGCATGTTTAAACATGTTTAAAGTTTTATAGAAGAACAGTATATTTGGGAACTGAAAGTTGTCTGGTATGCTTGCAGTTTAGAATTAAAGGATTCAAAAGTGAAGAGGTGAAGTAAAGAGTTTGAACTATACTCAAAGCTCCACATTATTTCTGTAAACCTAATTGAGGAAACAATGGAGTTGAATTATGTATGGTTTGTTTTTCACATTGTGTATTTAATAATCTCATAGAAATTCATTTGTTGTTTTAAGATTATGATAATATAAATGATTGAACTTTCTATGCTTAGCATGTTTATTTCCCTTTGGATGAACAAAGGTCCTGAATAGACTATATCAGACTATTCATACAATCTTACAAAACCAGTTATGTAATTTAATTACCTGTATGCATATATGTATGTTTATTAATTTCATATTTACATGTACATGTAACTAGGTACAGTCCAGGAAAGAAATTTTAGAAGTACCATGCCAATTTTATGAACAAAAAAGCCACAATTCAAAGAAAGAAATCATTTGTCCCAATAATTTTGCTTAAAATGATACAGATTCAGCATTTTAATATACCATTCTTTTTATTACCCAGTTCAAAATTCCAGTTGAAATATATCAACATTTTACCAATTATTTTATTTTTTTCAACCTAATTAATTTTAAGATAGGCAATAATATTATAGGATAAATTTCCCAATACTGAAGACAATTGACATTCTGAAATATACCTACATTTTAACCCAGCAGTTGCCCTGAGGGTAAATCCTTCTTCTGTAGAGACTGTTTCCTGTGTAATTTATCCACTCTGGCTTTATTATCTTGACTAAAACAATTTTGTATAATATGTGTTATTTTCAGTGGTTTGCTTTTTGTAGAAAAACATTGTACCAACTCATTATTCAGCACTTTCTTAGTGCTTTTCCCCATTTAAATCCAATCAACAAAACCCAGTCAGTGACATTTATTACATCATTAAATCACTATTAAATGGTTTTGGAATAAAGTTCTGACATTTCTAAGCATATATTGTTATTTTGACCTCTTAAATTACTTTTTTTTTAACATTTATCTATATATTTATTCAGGCTCCAAAATTTCAATGTTTCATTAATGGTATTGTATTGTTTCAATATGGGAACATGGATTCAGTCTATCATATTTTTCTCTTTTGTGTCAGACTTTATCTGACCATCCTTGCTTGTCATTTTTTTCAAATGGATTTTAGTATATTATGTATTTTATCAAAAAAGAGATTTAGAAGCTTTTTGTAATTTTTATTTTAAAAAATCAAGCTAAAATTAGAGATTTATTTTGAGAGAATTCATATCATTATAATGTTGTCTTTTTATTCAAAAACATGGTGAGCCTTTGTAGTTCATTAAGTTTATACATAATATTGGGGTTAATTTTGATATGATCATACATGCATAGAATATAACATATTACCTTCTAGTAAGATATTATTTGTAAATATAATAGGAGGTTTTTTTTATATATTGTCTTCTATTGTATTACAGTATCCTATTTTCTTTACTATTGAAAACACAACTTAGAGCTAGTCTTAAAATTCTATATAGTAAGAAATTCTTATTCTGGTCTTGAATTTTTTATTTTTTGATATTTTAATCCGAGAATATCATCAATGCTTTTTAACTTTTTGGAAAAGTTTAAGGTACTTTTGTAAATGTTTTATAAGCACTTCAGCAGAAGTTGTATTTCCTATTTGGGTTTTTGAGTTCAATATACTTTATTAAGTCAAATTTCATCTTTCTACTTTCTCTAGATTATAATGTAGTAAAAATGATCCCAAATCTCAGTGGCTTATAAAATGAGCATTTATTTCTGTTTCATATCACATGCCCTCTGTGGACTGTCTGCAACTCTGCTTCTAATAGCTCCAAGAGTTGAGTTAAGCTAGTATTTATTTATTGAGGTGATGGTACAGTCATTAATAAATCCACCCCTGGAAAATCCATCTACTTAGACTTATTTAATTTCCAGGCATAGGATATACAAAGACACTTATGACATGATTTCTTCTAATAAGAAACACAGTCTAATTTGCCAAAAGATAAGTAAACATGTATAAACATACATGTCTATAATGGGAACACACAGAGAATGAACACTTCATTAAAACTACAGTCATTGGGAAGGAGAGGTCATTCAACGTTATCTCATGATTTTAAACTTTATTTTGAAGAGATTAGTACTGGACAGAATTAAAAACTCAAGTTCAACATAGTCAAGGGACAAAGAGTATCATAATGCTAGTTACTACATTGTTATGTAAATTAAGTAAAAGTCCTCCTAAAGGAATTCAAGCATTTAAATTTGACTACTGCAAAGAGTGAAATATAAATGTAGAGATCTGGAAATATGGGAAGTGATCAGACTACAGAAGAATCTTTTTTTTTTTTTTAATCTGGAAAAGGATATCATGGAAATGGGTTTTTTTTAAGTATGGGGATTTTGAGAATTGAACTTTTTAGATGTTTCTTTGGTACTGCTGTAATAATCAAGTGGGTATGATTGCTTGGTGAGAAGTGACTAAAATGGAATCCTTAATGGGCCCTAATGATAGTGGGCACACAGATTTTTATCTGTGAATCTCTCATGTTGGGGGAAACACATTTGCCCTCAGCTTTCATGTTCATGGTCTTAAGAACAGATGTTTGAGGGGTGAGCAGGAGTGAGTATAACTCAGTGAATGAAGTCTAGCTTTTCGAGTTGCAACTTTGACATCTGCCTCATACTGAACACTCTATTAAATAAAATAAGTGCAAACTTGCAAACTTCTAGTGGTGACTATTTCTCACAATCTCACAATATGGAAAATGGAAAACTAGTAAATATAAATAGCATATAAGAATGGAATTAAGTAAAGCCAAAAAAAGATATAGAAAGTTCTAGTGACATGGTAGAAACTACTAACAGAACCACTCCACCTCCAATTCAGAGACATGCTGAATAAATTATATGTATAAATAAGTATCTTTCAGATATAACCATAATTATAAAAGCTTTGTTCCTTTTACTTCTTTAGGTGAGAAAATTATTTTAAAATGTACCATAGGAAAACAATCATACAAATTATTTTATTAAAATAAAATATTAAGAAATCTCCAATAGAGAAATCATGTTTGATATGTGGGCAGTTGAATAGTGAATCAACAGTTATTATAAAGAAAAATGATTATTACCCTTAGAAGAAGGAAATTCTAATTCAGGAAAATAAAAGTCTCTTAACTTAACAGTGTTTCTTTAAAAAAAAATATGGAAGCTGGGTGCAGTGGTGCACACCTGTAATCCCAGCACTTTGGGAGGCTGAGACAGGAGAATTGCGAGTTCAAAGCCAGCCTCAGCAATGGCAAGGCACTAAGCAACTCGGTGAGACACTGTCTCTAAATAAAACACAAAATAGAGCTGGGGATGTGGCTCAGTGTTTGAGTATCCCTGAGTTCAATCTTTGGTACAATATATATATATGTATATATCCGTATATATACATATATATATATTTGGAAGAAGAAAAACCATGACATGATGCTATTATCAGATACAAGATATCAACGCAAATTCAGAAAACATAGAATACATATTAAGCAAAGCAAATGAATATACAAAGGGTAAAAAGAAAAGGATTGGTATCTTTAGATTCAGAGATACATCAATTTAAGACAAGAGAAAATAAAGAATTAATAGACTGATGTACACTAAAACTTTTAGCTCTAAGGTATCTATAATAATTTGGCCAATATTTATCCATTGACTAACTTGCCAAAATTTAATCATACATTTTCATTTTATGTGGTTGACTTAGACTTTCACGTGAATCTATTTAGCTATATGTTAATGATTAAAACTATCTAAATTGAGACAAAGCCTATTGAGGATATACTTATAGCAGCATCTCTTAAAAATGGGTCATATATGATGTGTCAGGCTTGGGAGCATGAATTCAAGATAAAAAATTATATTCAAATTCTAGAACCATTATTTCACAGCTTAAGTGCAACTGTAAAATGTGCCATCTGCTCCGTCTGCAATGTATATTTAAATGCATCACATAAGATATCTGAAAATGTAATATATGCCATAATCCCATGCATCTTGGACTGAAAAGGGAGGGCAGTTATAGGAACAATGATGCAACAAGAGAATTTAGATGATAATTTTTTTTAAAGCATAATGTAAACCAGATTACTTTTTATGAAGACACTGAAAAAATAGCTTGTGAACATAGTTTAGACTCTGTCTATCTCAAGAGTTAGAGTTAAATTTGCTCTTGGCACTTAAAAATATACATACTATCCCTGGGATAAAAAGTTGACAGTGTTCAAGTTTGAGCTCGACAGTTCATATTTTCAAATTTCAGTCAACATATAACAGATTTAGTTGCACTTGAAAATCTAGTTTCGATTTTTGAAATAATATTCTATATTTTATATTATTATTTTTCTCAAACAGTACACTAGAAAATTAAAATGACACTGATGTTTTTCTATCAGCATTTTTTTTCTTCTACTGGTTCTTTTTAGTTATATGTGATAGTAGAATCCATTTTTTTTTATAATTTCAGCCTATTTCTCAACAAAAATATAAATAAAACAATAACTTCAACTAGATACAACAAACCACTCTTTCATTCATTCAACAAATGTCAATTGAGCATCTCACGTGTGCCTTAGAAACAGGGAACAAAGCACAATTGAACAGTTTTCCTGTCATGAAATTTACTTTACACCACAATCGGTGGAAAGGACTCTTAACAAACACATTGTGGAGAGCGGGTGCGGCAGCCGCCCCAAGATGGCGCCCGGGTCGCTTGCCAAGTCGCATGACTTGCACCTGATTTCCTGTTTTTCTCCCCTGGAGCACCACAACCTTGCTGTGCTTGTGCGCATGTCTGTGATGTCTGAAATGGTGTGACTTTGTAGTAGCCTATTAGGAGCGACGTCGTGGCAGAATCTGATAGGGCGAGGCATCTCTATATATGTGGGTTGGAGAGAGGAGGAGGAGAGAGAAGAAAAAGAGGAAGAAAAGAAGAAAAAACAAAACTTTGGAATGTTAAGGGATCCTGAATAAACTGCTTCAAGAAGAGTTCCGTGTGTCGTTGCCTTCTTTCGCGGGTCGGAGTGGACACCGACAACACATGATATGCCAAGTAATTGATCTGTATTGTGAATTAAAATCAAAGTAAGGTAGGGGATAAAAGGTGGTAAGATAGGAAGTACTACTGTAGATAGCATTAGTTTGAAAGGCTCTTTTGATAAGGTGATAATTTGGCAGATACCTGAATAAAGCAAGAGAATGACAAAATAAGAAGTAGTTCTGGACAGAGAGAACATTCCATGAATATTTATTGATCTCAATCCCATTAGCTTTATTATTATGAAACAGTGTTTGTGATGCAGTTTTAGAGACAAGATAGGCATATACAAAAGTATTTGTTATCAAAAATGACTGAGTAAAGTAGGTGAGAAAATTTTACTGAGGACTGTAGCATCTCCACAGGGGAGAGAATTCTTGTCTCAGGAAAAGTTCCAGACCTTTGAGAAATCACTCTCTGAAGGCATGATCATTCAAGCTCAGGACAAGCAATTGTCACTTAGTAGTGACTCCAAGGACTTTTGATAAATGAGTAAATGAAATGGAACTATCTTTTAAGGATGTAACACAGGAGAGATGAAGGAATGATGAAACTATACTTGGAAAGGGAATTCCATCAAAATAGTAGCATATACTATATGTATAATTGATGTTATACATGCGGGAAGCACAGAGATAAAGAGACTTATTTTGGCATTCAATAGATCCATAATCTGATCATTAAATATTAATAGTAAATTGAAGAATATAATGAAGGTCAGAATGAATCTATATATTTTTGAATTTAATGTTCCAGGAATAAAATACAGTAACATTGGAAGAGAATATCATAAATTAGTCAAAATTTTTTTTCTTATTTTTGAAATGAAGATATCATACAATCTTAAATGCTTGTTCTATTTTATTAATTAGACACATTCCCTGAGTATCCATTTTAATTTTAATTAAAATTAAGAGTAGCAAAAAAGAAGATTCAAATTAAACTTTTTGTAGTCTTGAACTATTTCCTAGTACTCCTGACAAAAATAGTTTTTAAAAGATACATTCTAATTTACAAGTCACAAATATAACTTCCGTCTTCTCATATATGAAATTCAAATTTTATTTAATATGTTATCTTTATTTTTTAGTTTATATTATATGTATTAACAATTACAAAATTAATTTTCTTAATGAAGTATCATTATATACTTTAATAAAAATTACTAAATGCATACTACAGTACTTTAGTATTGATCATATGAAATCAATTTTTTTAAAACAAAATTCTTTAGGATAATTCAAATATCTTTCATGATAGCTAATATAGTGTTTGAAATTAGATGTTCTTAATATATTTGCAAAATAACATAAAGGGTATAATATGCCTATGTGGTCAGAGTCTGAAATTTTACCAGCTGTCTTTCAGAACATATTTGATAAACCCATTGTGATGATAATATTTGAATATGCTTTTTAAACACTAGACAATAATAGTATTAAAATGAAACAAACTATACAGAATGATTCTTTACTTAGAGTTGGGAAAGCCTCACTGTCCAAACATGAGATAATAGTTTGGTAGATTTGATCTGAAAAACACAGTGGGCCAGTCCATATTTGTGAAATTGTCTGGTCACTGTTGTATAACTAAGTAGTTGAATGATCTAGATGATTTCAGTTGTGCCTTGCAAGCATAGGTGCAGCTGGGAATTACAGTGTACCTGGTACTTTGGGAAAATTTCAAGTAAATTTCTTCTGCATGTTTTAACTGACAACAGAAGATAAAGACAGTCATTCGAATGTCATGCTAAACTAGAAGCATCTATTGTTCTAAGTGCAGACAAGACAAGCTAGTCCTGGGGTTAAAGACACTTAATCTTTGCAGGAAATTGTGTTCTTTCTCTTCATGTTATAAATCATTTTACATTTTCATATACAAATTCTGGTATCCAAGAGCAGTAAAATGAACAATGTAAGGAATGTACTATTTTATCTAGGATGATCATCAGAGTTTAAGAATTAATAAATGGATGTAACTTCATCCAATTTCTGAAAAAATATATGCTTTTTCATGTAAAATATTTATGTATCAGCAATTTTGACAAGAAAATCTGTTATAATCAGATTTTATTCTACTTAGGTATAAATGATAGCAGAATGCATTTTGATTCATTGTACACAGATGGAGCACAACTTTTCATTTTTCTGGTTGTACATGATGTAGAATCACATTATATATGCAGTCATACATGAAGCTAGGGCTATGATGTCCATCTCATTCCATCATCTTTACTGTCCCCATGCCCACTCCCTCCTTCCTCCCCTTTGACCAAATTTCCTCCATTCTTCCTGTGTCCTCTCCTCCATTATGGATCAGCATCCACTTATCAGAGAGAACATTCGGCATTTGGTTTTTGGGGATTGGCTTACTTCACTTAACGTGATATTCTCCAACTCCATCCATTTATCTGCAAATGCCATAATTTTATTATCTTTTATTGCTGAGTAATATTCCATTGTGTACATATACCACCGTTTCTTTATCTAGTCATCTATCGAAGGGCATCTAGGTTGGTTCCACAGTTTAGCTATTGTGAATTGAGCTGCTATAAACTGAAGTGGCTGCGTCACTGTGGTATGTTGTTTTTAAGTCTTTTGGGTATAGATGGAGGAGTGGGATTATTTATGTTTCTAATGTTTTAGGATAGTAATCAAGTGGTACATACCATTCTTTTCATAATCCATTTAATACTTTTAATGAAGAACAATCTGGAAAACCAATTCCTCAAATTAAATCAAAACAAAACAAAGCCTAAATGATGTAGTTCAATCACTGCTTTGGAATTCAGAAATTTTACTTGAGTTTTGCTTTACGTAACATATAAAAACCCAAATTGTTTTTCATGGGGAATCCAAAAATTCGTGCCTATTTCAAAATCTTACCGCAAAGAAATGACAATAAATAGATCCAAACACTAACTACAGAGCTGAAATTCTGAATTAGAAAGCTTCTCTTCTGAAAAAAAATCATTACATATAATTGTTATGCACTTTATGACTGAAATACAAGAATCGACAAGGGAAAAGTATTTTCTAAACCTAAAAGGATAGCATCCATTAATTTAACTCACCCTCCCATAACATTGTCACCCAAATAAAGAAGTCATTGGTTTCAGTAATCTGAAATAAAAATGTAGAAATGCACTCATCAGTGCTTAAATCGGACCTTAAAAATGTATCTGAAAATATCCCATTTTATTTGAAGAAAATGACACTGACAAAAATAATAGCAAGAATCTGAATATAATTGAAATAAGGTATTATTTTCTTTGAGTGTATTATATCATATTGCTTTTGTTGAATATAAGGAAGAGTGATTGAGAAATAATATATAAATGCTTGTGATCAGAGAAAAGATGTCAGAATGTCACAGGCACTGAGAAGGTAATGACAGAGGGTAGAAAAAAATGAATCAAATCTCAGTTTTGCTGCTTTACTTAAAGATTGAAATCCTGAAAGTTTTTATTTGACATGAATCTGCTTCTTTCAGTTTTGAAAGCATCTGACATTTTCTCTGACTTGAAGTACAATAGTTAAAAAATATTTCCCCCAAATAAACTCACATACATAATTCTTTTGTATAAAACAATAGCTTCGTGGATGACCAAAATATATTACCACATAGACTTTATATGTTCAATATATAAAAATAAATTCTGTAATGAAGAAAATAGAATTAATGTTTAAATAGTGTTATTAAAATATTTAAGAATGCTAAATATTTTATTCTTTCAGTTAAAAAGGAGTGCTCTAAATTTTGTCATTGAAACCCAAGGAACCTAAAGTTCATGTACTTTATGTCAGATGTTAAAGGTTAGTTGAAATATTATATTGTGAATAGCAAGGGGTAATTTACATTAAGAAACATCTTTGGTAGTAACACATGTAATTTACTACATAATTTACTACACCTAAATCACTGCATCTGGTAGTAATTTCTGATATCAATTTAACAAAACAAAAAATTATTTTTGTCTTTAACAAATGCATTTTATGTAACTGTTCAGGTTTATTGAATTAGCCAAGTTATTGAAGATTTGAATTAGCCAAGTTATTTTCATATTTAGAATTTGAATGCTTGATTTTTTCTTATTAGTCATTTTTGATGAATTTCCAAAGCCTTGGGAAAAAAATAAAAAAGCTTTTACTTTAAGACTTTATTTTGAATAAAAATTATTTTAATATCAATGAATCTCTTGGTACAAGCATCACAGGTGAAAAAAATCCAATTTGCGTTTGCTGAAGACAACACAGAGAAGCCAAATACTAGCTTAGGGGTGCATGCATGAATTCCTTCCTTCATTCATTTTCCAATCAGTCAAAACATTAATAGTATGTATCAGACTCTGTCCTGTCTTCCAGGTGTACAGAAATAAATTACAAAAAGTTTTGATCTGGAAAAAAAATGCACTGCTCAAGAGTAGGGAATACAGGTTTAAAAACAAGCTACAATAATACCCTATAGGTGTAAATAAGCTATGTTCATGTGGATATAATCTATATACAGGAATGAGGTGGTTCTCCCTTGCCCAAAAATAACTCAGCTTTCATCAGTGGAATAATTCTACCTAAATGAAAATATTCATTGTGAGAAAAATTGCAGTAGATGTCACATATTAGTACTAACAATTAAAGTACGACTACATTTTATTGAGTGCTCACTGTGTGCCAGTTCCACTGGGAACTTTAAATGTATTCTTATAGTTCTATGAGTAAGATACTCCTACTAAGCTCTTTGTCCTATTATGGCAAGGGTAATAAAGAGAGATTTGGTATTGTGATCTTGGTAACACAGTAAAAGGTAGAAATGAGATTTGAGCTCAAGCAATCTGGGTGCAGAGCCACTGTGTTTAACTAATACAAAATACAGAGAAACTTTATCCATTCTGTATAGAAACAGAAAAAATAAAAATAAATAGGAATTTTCTTTTGACATTGCCATAGTTAGAAGAACCAGATAACTTCATACAAGATCAATTTATAAGTTACTACTTAGAGTTGTTAAAGATATCTACCTCATAAACTCTCAAAACTAAACTTCTATTCAATCAACATACATTTATTGAACACTTGAAATATCCTAGACATTGTTCTGGGCTTCTGGGAATCATGAAACAAAAATAGGTAGGCATTCTTGCCTTTGTCAAGTTTATATTATAGGAAGCTCACATTGTAGTTAGTTTATATTAAAAACAACAACAAAATCATGGCTAACCATCTTCAAAATGATTAATTTGATACAATTTTTCTATTATATAAATATTCTAAAATCATCCAAGAAGCCGCAAGCAAAAAAGAGACATCACTGGCTAGTGTGGAATCTTTCTTAGAAACCATCACTTAAAGTAATAGTTTCTCATATCTTTGAGTTAACTATTAATTTTGATGTACCAGTTCGACACATTGGTAATTTTACAAATATGAAGCATTATAAAATTTTAAAGATACAAGTCTCTGAGTTTTATACCACAAATTCCTGCCCAGCAACTCTTTAAAACCATCTATTATTTATCATCAGCTAATCAATCCAGTGTGTCAGTTACCCATCCCTACTCATGTATATATTGTTCCTTTATTTTCCCTTACCTCTTGGGTCTTGTTGCACTGAGACATTGAGAGCTGTCTATTCTGAAAGAATAAAGCCATCATTACAATGAATGACAATGCATATGTGCTTATAAAGTTGGGTAGAGACCAAATTTTGATAATTGAACATTGATATGGTTTGTGTACAGGAGGTTTTTATAAACCAGAGTTCCTAGTAATCTTTTGTTGCTATTGTTTTATTGCTCTTTAAAAACCAAAAGAACTGATGCGAGTGTTTGACCCTGGGCTTCCTTTTAGGCAACAATAAATGTAAACCCTAGGTTTGCCTCCAACAATAATGCTTTTAAATACCCAGCCCTAATTCACGCTATTCTACAGAGTCATAAGGTGGCACTTATTTCTGAGTTCCTGAATAATTGAGTATCTGGTATTATGACAAAAACCAGAAAAGGTGTATGTGTTTTTCTGAGTTGACTGAAGAATCCCTTGTGGCAGATAAAATAGGTCACCTCTAATCTTATTTCCTATCCCTAAAAATAATTTTCATAACCTTTAATTTTATATTTTACCCTTCATTCTGACGTAAGATTTTCTTTGTTCCTACAGTAATCTGGAGTGAGTTTATGAGAGGCTAGAGTGATAGAATATTCTGAGTCCACAAAAATGAAAAAGAAAATTCATTCCAGATCATTTAATTGAGGAAACAATCCTCCTGACATTAAGTAAACCTTCTCCCACTTTTCCAAATATACCCATAAATCCTGGAGGTGAATTACCATAATGTCATGTAATACATCAAAAATTTCCTCTAACATACAGGAAAAGAGATAAAGTCTCATCCTTGTGCTAATTTCTTTATAGAATATATAATATTTCAAAGTGAGTCCTAGAAAAAAAGAAATTTTAAAAGTTAATAAAAGACTGTATATATATATATATATATCTATGTATATATATGTATATGCTCACATACACACATATATATATAAGAACATATGTATATACACACATATACATATGTATTTAGACAAAATAAAACACACAGTAATTATTTAATGGCATACATATGCAAGGAAGTGTGTGTCCCTAGTATAGGAGAAGTCTCTGTCAGGAAAGTATGTGCCAAACAAGCCAATTTAAATTCAGCCAGTCAGCAAACAGGAAAATCTGTCAATTTGCAAGGGTGTATTTTGCTTTCTTTGGACAAACAATGCTCTTCTTCTGTTATAAATGACATTACCTAACTTGACATAACAAGGAACTTTACACAAGTCTCTTAGCAGAAGCAGCATTTCTTTGATTAGCTTGAGGAATAGAAACAGGGTAAGATGGATTAAAAAAAGGTAAAAATCCCCACTTAGAATAATTCATTGATAAAAGAAACAGGTTGACATACACAGGAAACATTGTGAGGGATGATGGGAGAAATACAGCACATGTCTGTCTTAATCTAGTCTGACCTACAACAAGACCAGATGTGGTCATTTGTGGGGAAATCTTACTCCTGAAAGCAACGAGTAGAAATTGAGATGGATTAACTGAATTATTGGATAATTTTATAAAATTTATCTCTAAAATTATCACAGATGCTTGAAACAACAAAGGTTTTATAGATTCATCTCTAAAAATAGATTCTTTAAAAATATTATTTATTAACTTTTATTTTTTACTATTTCCCAGACAATATACTTAATATTTTAATGTACAATTCTCACAAAAGTCCTATAATACATATACTATGCTATCTTCATTCTAAAGGCAAGAAATCTAATGTTTATAAACGTTTTCAATTGGCAGTATCATAGTTAGCAATTTACACAAACTGGTAGTATGTAAACATCTCACTTATAATCAGAACATGAACTCAAACCTTTGAGACACAGTTGTCCTTTATCATTATTATTCCAAAACTTATACTCAATATTTTTATCATCTTTTTCTTTAAAATTTATTTTTTTTAGCTTGATATAAGCCTTCCCTTAGAGTTTTCTTCTCATATTTCAATAAACACTTCTTGTTACAAAGAATTGAAGGGCAGCTATTTACATTTTGGGAGACTAGCCATGAAGGAAGATCCTAGTAATGCTGCCCATCAGTGATATTAGTTACTGATAAATTAAGATGGAATTGCAATAGAATTCCATGTTATATTCACATTAAAATCAAATGAGCTCATTCTGAAGAATGGAACGATACAGAATACCGAAGAAATTAATAACAATTATCTACTCATTGTAAAGGATGGCTGATAATTATTGCTATTGCACACCAAAAAAGTACATTTTAAACAATTATCATCATGCATTCATTTGGTACCATTAGAACGCTGATGAAAATAAGTTGATTTGGCATTCACAACTGGAACACAGCTCCACTAATTGTCTGTGGTACAGATTTGAGTAAAGAACAACTGAGTATGTTTTTGCAATTTTATTTAAATATTTATAAAACAATTTTATGTCCTGAAAATTTTAATAATTTTAATCATGTCTGATGACGAATGGTATGTTATGGTCTTTTATTATGGTAGGGCATTTTTATAGTTACAAGCCTTAAAAGCTAAACATAAATCCTAAAATATTCAAATGTTTTATTATTGATTGTGATGCACATTCATTTAAAATTCTGTGTAATTTTGGGCAAAAATATCTACTTTAATGGTGTAAAAAATATGAGAAAAATGAATGTGTGTAATATATATATTGACAAGTACATCCTAAACAAATATTTTAAGGAAACAGTTTTACATATTTGGGAAGTTCTCTTTTTAAAAAGTCTTGACCAAGATAATGAGTTAAATTCAGTATTTCTCTTTATCTGCCCCAGTTTCAGTTATCAGTTACCTGGGGGTCCAAAATATTGAATGGAAAGTTCTAGAATGAATAATTCATATCCTAAGTTGCACATCAGTCTGAGTCGTGTAGTAAAACCAGGCATCATTCTATTGTGCTCCACACAGAATAGGAGTCGTTCCTTTGTCCACCGTATCCACTCTGCATTCCCTGCCTGTTCGTCACTTCCAGGCATCTTTGCTATCAGATTATTCATCATGGTATCATAGTGCTTGTGTTCAAGTAACCATTATATAGTAGCCTAATGTTACATTACATTGTCTACATCCCTTTAATTCATCACACAGGTATGGTATCATCTCACATTGTCACAAAATTGAAGAGTGCATACAGTACCCTAAGAGGGAAAATCTGCAGCACATACAACGTGGGTTTTAGGCACCCACTGGGGACTATGGAATGCATATCTCATAGATTAAAAAGGGGATACTGTTGCATTAGTCAGCTTTTCATCACTGTGCCCAAAATATCTGACAAGAACAATTTAGAGAAGGAAAAGCTTATTTGGGGTTCACCGTTTCAGAATTAGCTGACTTCGCTGCTCTGGTCCCAAGGCAAGGCACAACATCCTGGTGGAAGACAGTGGCAGAGGAAAGCTACTCAGTTCATAGTGGCCAGGAAACAGAGACAGTAGGGAGACAGGGACAGCATATAATCACCAAGGAAACACCCTCAGGGACCTACTTCCTCTAGACATGCCCCACCTGCCTAATTACAATCCAGTAATCCATTCAAATGATTAATACATCAAATGGATAAAGCCATCAATTATGTTATAGCTCCCATCAGCTAATCGTTTCATCTCTGAATATTCCTTCTTTGTCTAATACATGAACATTTTGTGGGATTCCTAAAACCCAAACCATAACAACTGTACAACTACCATCTCTTTTCAGTTAAGTAAATGTGATTGGAAACATATAACATGAAATCTACCCCAAAAGTAAATTAAAAGTCATGTTAACTATATGCACACTTTTGTACAGCAGATCTCTAGAACTCATGTAGACAAATTTTAGTTTTGAAAAATTTTATATATTCTTTGTTGCATAATTTATTGAATTTTCCTAGTAGAATGTTTGTTAGAGAAATCATTGAGGATAAAGTTTTTAATTAATTTAGCCACTTAGGAGTCATGAACAGCAAGAAGTGAAGCATGGGCATCATTTCAAAGATAAAGTCCTAAGGTTTACAGGGTTTTACATCCATCACAAAGTTCATTTTAATGAGTCCCCATCACAAGTGAAATCCAGCAGCTCCATTTTGCTTTCCTCAAATCATTATTGACAAAAGAAACTACTCTGTGGCACCAAACAGACCTGTATTTGCTGAGTAACCTGACTCTTCTAGCACAGTGTTATTTCTGAATGTGACATGATCTTCACTACTGCAATTTGAAAACTTCTGATGTCTTTTAAGCCAGGAATATTCCTATGAGGATTCTGTACTTACTGAAAAGCTCTATTTGTTCTCATTTTAAATGATGAATCTGTTGGCTCTTGAGCATAAAGAAGAAGGTTAATAGTTGTATCACTCATTTCCCTGAAAACTTTTGACTAAGAAAAAAAGTAAAATAAAATGTCCCATAGGAAAATTACATGTTATTTATTTATGTGTTTTAATAGCACTGAAGAATGCAATTAGAGTTAATCAGGTTGATTTTGTTTTATTGGAGTCAGGGATAGATGGGGGAAGGATAGAGACTTTTTTAAAAAGTAAGGCAATTTCTATGACCACTAATGTAAAAAAAACTCCCATATTTTAAAGTTTCCATTTGCAGGAATCAAAGACAATTAGTGCTACGTATTACTGTTTTATATTATTCCATTCTACAAAGAACTTATAGTTCTGTAGAATCCTGGTAGGCACATGGACTCTGGAGAAGCATACCCAGGTCTGAAAGGCAATTCTACCTATTTCTGAGGGTCCCCTGGCAAAATAATTAATTTTGTGAGATTCAGTTTTCTCACCTATAAAAATGAGAAAAGACATAATAGAGCCGGGTACGGTGGTGCATGCCTGTAATCCCAGCACTTTTGGAGGCTGAGACAGGAGAATAGCAAGTTCAAAGCCAGCCTCAGCAACAGTGAGGCGCTAAGCAACTCAGTGAGATCCTGTCTCTATATAAAACACAAAATAGGGCTGAGGAAGTGGCTCAGTGGTCGAGTACCCCTGAGTTCAATTCTCGGTACAAAGAAAAAAACAAAAACACATAATAGTTCCTCTTACTCAGAGGTTTCTATTTCCATGCTGTGTGAGCACAGCTGCACTGTCATGGAAAACAGGGAAGCATAATGGAGCTGTAGAGCACAGGGGGAACTGGTTGTGAGAGCTATAGAGACATTTTGAGGATTTGGGGCTTCATTCTGACTGGGAAGGAAATCCCCTACAGGGGTTTGAACCTGATCTTACTTGCTTCTTGCATGATATGTGAGTCCATTTGGTTCTTTTTCCATACCATTTTGCAGCTTCCACCCGCTTTCTGATTCCAATTGATCTCCAGTAAGTGTGGCACAGTTGATTTTGGTTATCGGCTACCCTAGTATTCTGCCACCCACATAATATACTGTTAGTAAAAGCACATTTTAATGCAAGATATTCTGCCTATTCACAAAGTGGCTGCTTCTTTTATGTTACTACATTTATGATCTTTATTTTTTATTTATTTTGCATTTGATATTCATATGGAGTCAAGGCAAATTTTAAATAATCCAACAAATACTACTTTATATATTTTTCATCGGTAAGCTTGTTTTTACCAAAAGCTACTAATTATTCTGACTGACATTCAGGATTTGGAAGTCTACATAAAAGTCAAAAACACATTTTCTTTGAAAAAGTATATTCTATTCATGTAGAGGGTTAAGTCTGAATGTATGATGAATGAAAGAAAAAAAATTCAGAACATTTTCTGTTATCTATAGGATCCTAATTTAAATGTACTTATTTTGACACAGAATTTTATATGATGAAAAAGATCATTTGTCAAAATGCTTTCCCTTGTATGTTGTTATCCCTGTTATATACCGAATGATTTTGTCAATCATTTTGTTGAACAATTTGTGATTTTGTTTCCTATATGATATTCTATTATGAACATGTTAGACATCTCTGCTTTGAATCTTATAAAACAATACATTATAATATTACTCCATTCCTCACTTTCATTATTGATCAAAATGAGAAAAATATGTACTTGATTTCAAATCAATGATTAAAATGCATCTTTCCTAGACACATGGCATGTTGAGCATTATCAGAACTATTTTTTGTTTACTGAATATATTTTCATGTTGCCTTGCTCAGTGTAGGTTTAATAGATTTAGAATAGTTATTTTAAATCTTTAAGTTAAAATGTAAAAGTAATATAAATATTAATGATAAAAATTCTAAAGAACAGATAGAGAAATTTCAGTTTAATTAGGGCAAAGGAAAAGTTTTTATTGTGCATCATTAAGTTGGAGGTAATAAGAGCCATGATCTCACTGGACTGCTATAAGGAATTAAATTTAATTCATCATATAAAATACATTGCACGTCGCTAATAAAATAGAACATAATCACTACAGTTGTGATGAAGATGATGACATAACAAATGAAAATGAGAATTTTTATAAATAATAGAAATTTCTCTTTAAGTCATTGATTTTTGTTAGTTTTTTTAAAAAAACAATTCTTCTTATGAATTTATAACTCCTTTATCTTTGTCCTCAGGGTGATTCTAATAATTTTGTAGGGAGCTGCCAAAATTTAGTTATTGTTCTGTTAATCATTGCTAATAAGAACAGAGAATTTTCTAGATGTCCCAGGAAAATTATACTAATTAGAAATGTCTGCATTTGTGCATCTCCTTAGAGATTAATTTATTCATCATAATCAGTTAATCACTTTTCTTTACATAATTAGATAGCTTCTGATGGAGAGGAAGACCCTTAGTTCTCTCAAAATGTATAAAACTATTTTAGCTGACACTAGTGAAACTGGGAAGACCTTCTTAGTATGTAGTATGTACAATGGCATACTGATTAATGCTGGTACCATTGTACTCCCAAATAAGAATGGACTTCAAAAAATATTCAGGGCATTGACTCTGAAAAAGTCCCATGTTTATATTGATGGGCAGCATTTTTATGAATTATTCAATAACTAAGTTAGTAGATACTCTTTATAAATAGAATCAGTTTCTATTACGTTCCTAATTCAGCCCAACAAGGTATATCCCTGAAAATTATATTTGAATGAGAACAATATAACTACAAAATTTTTCTGGTTGTTTCATAAAGAAGAAAGGGAAAGAAGGGTGTCATACATTTAAAGTTGAGTAAATTCTTACTCTTTGTGACTCTCTTTTTCTCTATACATATCACAATATGTATTGGACAATATAAAATCAAAGAATAAGAATAACCAGGAATAATACAATCAAATTAGTAATCATTGTTTTATTAGAATACACATTATTTGTGTTTGGCAAGGGCAGTTCATATCATGTAATCAAAAATATCATTTTATAAATTAATCAAATTAATAGGAAAAAAACTCCTTTCTCAGAACTTCATCAAAAGGACCACTAAAAGATAGATTTCAGGGAAAATATTCAACCCAAATGTATGTACTAAAAAGCAAGAAGAATAAATATTCAAAAATCTTGATAAAAATTCAGGCACATCTATATATGTATCTCTTACATAAAAAAATTTAAAAATTTTGAGCCAGGTGCGGTGGCGCAAGCCTGTAATCCCAGCACTTAGGGAGGCTGAGACAGGAGAATCACGAGTTCAAAGCCAAACTCAGCAACAGCGAGGCACAAACAACTCAGTGAGACCCTATCTCTACATAAAACACAAAATAGGGATGGGGAGTGGCTTAGTGGTCGAGTGCCCCTGAGTTCAATCACCAGTACTAAAAATAAATAAATAAATAAAGGAATTTAAAAATTTTGGCTAAAGTAGGATATGAAAATAATATCTCAATAAAATACTGGAAGACCATAATATGTAAAGTTGGCATAGCAGGGAGAATCAAATTTTTAAAGCATTATCTGCTCATTTCATAGTTTAGGAGAAGGGTAGAATCACTGAAAATAATTGAAATGATTGCAAAATATTTAAAATTCCCCTACTCATATGACTATATTCAATCCTTATATTTCCCCACAAATTTTCACCAAATACTAACAGATATTTATTATTTTAATACTTTACTACATTTTTATTTTTAAAAATATTTTGATATTTTAACATTTAGTATTTATTAATAATAAGTATAAGACAGTGGTATATAAGTATAAGACAAAAGACATTCTAGGCATTTGCATTCACTAGTATAACATGTACACAATTTAAAAATACTTTTTAAGTGTAAAGGATACTGTGCTATTAAAGTACTTATTCTTCTATATATTTTAACAAATTTCTAGAGATAATATGTGAATAGTATTGCCTCTATATTAACCTAATATATTTTCCTGGATTTTTAGGGTTTGAAAATTATAAATGTTAGTATTATAGAATATTAATTATATACATTGTACTTAGCAATTTTAACTTTATGATTCATAACATTTACATTATTATTCTCTCTCAAGGCAAAAGGACAGGCATAACTTAAACAAGGATACTAAATATCAAATGATGAAGTGATGAAGTAAGTGATGAAGCCAAAGTTTGTCAATGTAGGAGAAATTTCAGGTCAACTATAACATGTGAAATTCCCTGGAAATTTGAATAGATTTCAGCTGTGTTAGTTAATATATTGGCAGAATACAGATAAGTTTACAAACAGCACTTGAAACAAATACATTGACAATACTTGATATTTCAACTAAGATGTCATTCAACGAATGGGCAAGGTTATAGAGTAACAGCAGTGGATTGTGTTTATATCTTAATGCTGATAAAATTTAACACTAAGGTTGAAATGAAGAAAAAATCCTATCTCTCTCTATCAAAATGAATTCCTGACATTTCTGATCATTGTCACCACTTAATCTTGAACAAACTACAACAATAATACTGTGTAAGGGGTCAGAGCACAGAAGGTCCACACTAGCAACTCTGTCCATTCATATGCTAACATACTCCTCAGCATTTTATTCCACTTATGTGAAGTATATCTGATGGACAAGTTCTGTCAAGACAGAAGGTAAAATAGATATTATCAAAGGCTAAGAAGAGAAGCGGGAAGTTATGACTTAATGGGTACAGATATAACATAGCATTTTGAATGTACTTAATGTCACCGAACTGTAAACTTAAAAATGGTCAAAATGGTAAATTGTTATGCATATTTTGCTACAATTTAAAAAAAAATACAAGTTTGTTATGGGTTGTCTTTGCGTGGCTTGATAGCTCATTTCTTTTAATAGCTGAATAATAATCTATTATCTGAATATACTACAGTCTGTTTATGTATTCACTTACTGATTACTTCCAAATTCTATTGGTTATAAATAAAACTGCTATAAACACTTAAAATAATTTATGTGGTATGAACAACATAAAGGGCAGTATTTGGCACTGGTGGTAGTTATAGCACGACATAGTCTAATGGCATGAAGATATGCAAGCCTACCCTGATGATGCAACTCTATGTTATTTTTCCATAAGATTACACCTACTGCAGAAGCCAAAGGATAGGATGTGGTGAATTTGGCCTGGGGAAATTTGGGAAACTTGGATAAAAGGAGTACCATTTTACTTAAACTATAGAGAATAATTACAAGTTTGCCACTTGGACAAGGGACTAGGAAGATTAATTACAGGCTAAGTATCACTCACACACATGCATGCACACACAAAACACATCTACGCACAGGCACAGGCTCAAAGTCCATGGTTAAGGCAAGAAAATGAGAAATGAATAAAAAGTGAGTTGCAAATTATGTGAAATCTAATGCAGTGTTTGTGCTTTACTTATGAGTAATGGTTATCTAGTGAGTTTTTATGCAAGGATTATCATGATCCAAAGTATCTTATAAAAATCAGTTTCATAGCATTGAGGATGATGAATTGAAAACAGAAGAGTGAGTATGTGAACCTTTCCTCCTCCTCTCAGTGAATGATTTGATTTTCCATAAACTTGTTCAAAAAATAAATATGGTAGATATTTTGGTTCTTCTGTCTCAATCCATACTTGAGTTCTATCTTAACTTTTTTTGATGTCCAAATTCTCTGTAACTACTTAAGTAGAAATATATGGTTTCTCATATATGTTACCTTATGATGGTTGATTGAGAGGGTCATTACTACCCCTGGTGCATGTATGAAGACACAAATGGTGTGACTCTATCTGGTTTGCAACCAGAAAAATGGAATAACTGAGCTCTGTTCATGTACTATGACTTGAAACGCATTTAAATAAAATAATTAAATAAAAAAAAGAATTACCTAATTGACCCTCATATTTCTTTCTTTCCATTCAGTCCCTTCTTCCATGCAACAGTGAGAAATGTTGCCAAAATACAAATCTTCTCTGAAGAATACAACTTTTCCCTGTATTCTTTATTTTTGTTTTCCCTGTATTCTTTATTTCACCTGGAATAAAGTCCAAAATTACTTGCCATTTCATACAAAGACCTTAATGATCTGGTACCTACATAATTTACATAAATTTCCTGCCTTAGACTTTCATTTCCCTTAGCTCCCTCATATTATCTCTTGTGTGTCCTAATAGAAGTTGCCATATTGTAGTCAATGTTGTTTTTTAATTTATGTGTTTAAACCGTCTAATAAAACATCTCACTTTCTGAGTGAACATATTCTTCTACAAAGCTGTACCCCAGCAGGTAGCAAAATATAGGGAGGGTAATAGTAAGGATTACTAAATATTTTGTTGAAATAATTATGGGTCCAAGTCAAAGAAAAGTGATGACCTACACGAAGTAAAAAAAAATATTGGAAATAAGAATTAGAATATTTAGGAATATATGGTTCAAGACTTGGTGATTAAGAGAGCTTCTAAATAGCAAAAAAAAATCTAAAAAGTGAGGAGACAACCACATAATGGACAAAAACATGTCTCAATTATATCCTACAAGGGGTTAATATTCAGAATACAATGAGACTTCATAGACTCAATAGCAAAAAAGTTAATAACCTGATTTAAAAATGGGCAGTAGACCTTAACAGACATTTTACCAAAAAAGACTTTAAAATGAACAACAGGCATATGAGAAATGCCTAACCTCTCTATTATTAGGGAAATGTAAATTAAAACCACCCTGAGATACCATCTCACCCTAACAAGAATGGTTGTTATCAAAGAGATTGAAGATAACAAGTGCTGGTGAGGATGTGGAGAAAAAGGAACCCCTGCACACTCTGGTGGGGATGTAAGTTAGTACAATGTTTATAAAAAATAATATAAAGTTTCCTCAAAAAACGAAAATAGAACTACTGGGTACATATCCAAAGGAAATAAAATCCTATGTTTATTGAAGAACTAGTCACATTGGTCAAAAAACAACCTAAGTATCCACCAACAGATGGATGGACAAAGAAAATGTGGCACATATACACAACTGAAGGCAATTTATTCATAAAAAGAACAAAATCCTGTCAACTTGTGACAACATGAATGGAACTGGAGATTATTTTAAGTGAGTTAATCCAGGCAACAGAAAGATAAGTATTGCATGTTCTCCCTCATATGCAGAATCTAAAAAAGCTGATTATATAAAAGTTGAGAATGGAATGGTGATTACTAGAGGATAGGAAAGTAAGGAAGAAGAGATGGGGTAGAGTTTATCAATGAGTGCAAAGTTCCAGTTACATAGAAGTAGGAAGTTCTGATGTCGTATTTCACGTCAGGGTGACTATGGATAAAAACAAGGTCCTATATATTTCAAAAATCTAGAAGATACATTTTGAATATTTTTCACTATAATGAAATGATTGACTAGTCATAGTGGGTCATGCCTATAATTCCAGAGGCTTGGGAGGCTGAGGCAGCAGGATGGCAAGTTCAAAGCCAGCCTTAGGAACTTAGTGAGGCCCTGTGTAAGTTAGTGAGAACCTGTCTTAAAATTAAAAAAAATTAAAACAGGGCAAGAGATGAGCAAGGGATGTGGCTTAGTGGGTAAGTGCCCTTGGGTTCAATCTCTGGTACAAAATGTTTAAAAAATGACAAATATTTGAAGAAAAAGAGATATTTAAATTGATTTTAATATTTGTGTATTGAAAGATTACATGGTATCCCATTAATATGTAAATTTCTGAAATTTTTATGTATTACCTAAAAATAAATTCAGCTTAAATGAATAAATAAATAAATAAATAAAATATTTTACAAAAGATTATTTCAGTGTTTCCAGGTTATTCAATCGGGAGAATTATGATTCCACTAAATAACATGATTAATTTTATAAAGCACTCTTTTAGTGCATGGTTCAGATAAGTCATGCAAGGTGGTAATGGTGGCATGAGGCCCATATACAAGGACCAGATTATAGGCGAATGGATCTTTGTGGTACATCCATGATCATTATATATGGAATGCACATTGGACATGGCTTAGGTATCTTTGCAAAATATAGTCTTATGGATGAGTGAGAGATGATACAGGCAAAAAATACAAATAAGCAAGTTTGATAAGAGAACTGAGACTAGGAAACTACTAGTAATGAATGAAATGTGAGGGTGAAAACCTGGTTGTTAGCTAATGATTAGTCTAGTATTTTAAACACTTTCATCATGGCCCTATTTCATTATGGCCCACAGTTTGTTTGTTTCATAGTTATGACAGCATGAATAGTTCTTTAAGAAAACATCCAGTCCCTAGTGACATGCTTTTTTACTAACAGATAATAACAAATAACAATGATTCCTGTGATAGCATTTACTCTACACCAAGTACTCTACTTTGTATGTAATTTATGTACTTTACTTGGTGTTTACAGCAACCCTTTTACATTATTTCAATTTTATAGATCAGGGAACTGACTCTCACAGTATTTAATTGTGTTGGATCTGGGACAGGAAATCAGTCCCTTCTGATTCCAAAGCCTATGCTCTTAACCACCATCTTACATTGCTTTCCACAAGTAATAGGAAAAAAAATTGAAAAAAAATTATTAATTGTATTTAAAAAATAGGAAAAGCCCAAGAATAATTCCTAGTAGTTAAAAGAAGGTTGGTTTTATAGAATGTCTGTAAATACAATTTAAGACTAATTTGAAAGACAAAATCTAACAGGAAACCATGATGCTATAAATAATAACACGAATCAAATGTCATTTCAGAGATGCTTAGTCATTATGCACTGTACGATCAGACATGCATTCCTTATGCCAGGAGTCAAGATCAATAATGGCTAAGGACTGCCAAGAACCCTCTGCCTCCCTGCCCAGAGAAACCAACAGTGTTAACCTGAAGCTAAAAACAGGTACTACTATCATTGGATGCTACCTATGGAAGAAACATTAGAGTCCTCAGCTAGGAAGAAAGGCTGACTGAAAATACTCATTGTTATGTGAAGTGATTTTATGTAGATTACTCCCTCTAATGATGGATTTTTCTTACTCAAAAAAAGAATAGCTCAAAATTAATCAGTTAAGACTAAGGATCTTTCACTGATTACTCAAGTAATTTGTGGCAGACTTGAATTAGAGCTCAATCAGAATATCCCTCATTAAAATATAATTTTGTTTCATTGACTGAAATAGGCCTTTATTATGTCTCCCAGCATACATCACCTCTTCTGGACCCACAGATCCTCTAGGTGGAGGTGGGCATCAGAGATGATGCCACTTTCTTTTCACTTTAGTCTATGGTCTTCTAAGTTTACTCTCCAGTCAAGTCCCAGAAAATGAGAGTATGATCTGGTGTAAGATGTCAGAATATCACCATTCAGCGGCCTAAAATTAATCTTGGGTTTTGTCAGAAACAGAAATTTCCATCACTTTTCCACTGGAAGTGAAGCTGTATATAATCTCTACAGTTACTGTAAGCCATGATGCGACCCTAGAAAGGCAGAGGAACTTGCCAAAGGATGCCATTTTAAACTTGTCTCCAACTACACTGAATCCTTATCACTCTAAAACTTTTCAAACTATGCAAGTTAATTAATTTCCCTCCTTTTGCTTTTACACTCACTTGAACATTTTAGATAAATTTCAATATAGAGTTCTCAAGAATGGTTAAACTTTTCAATTTATGCTTAACTTTTTTTTCATATACGTTTACTGGTGAATCATTCCTTAAGGAGTTTATCCGCTTCTCTCTCTTCCCTCTCCTTCCCTTCCATTTTCTCTCTATATTTCTTTCATTTATTCATTCATATATTCTTTTAATAATTCATCACATTTATTTTCCAGCTTATATCGTGGTGGTACTTCTCCAAGAACTAAGGGGGCTACAAGGATTTCCGGGCCATCAATTACAACTAGCTCATGATATGGGGGAGGGAGTATATCACCTCACTCTACAAATACAAGTAGGTTCAGAAACACATGCACACACACACACTCAAGGGAGATGAAATAAAGAGAACGAGGGATAAGGTGACAGTGACCTAGAGCATAAGAATCATGTATGATTTGTAAATGAATAAAGTTTTCAAGAAAGGCATTTCAGGCAAACAAAGCTATGTGAACAAAATCATGTAGCAGGAAAGATGGCACTTGTTTGAGGAAAAACAAATATTTTACTGTGCCTGCCCATGTTGGCTAGAAATTTATGTCAATTTAAAGTCAGTATTATGATATATCCAAATAAAGGGAAATGGCTTTTTTCTTTCCTCTGGCAGTTCCCCATAAATAAAATTCTAAGTGGAAAAAAATGATATCTACTACTTAAAAGTCATTTACCTTGGAGAAAATTTTGCAATGTGAGCAGATTATTCCTTTATCCCACGAACAAATTTTCTAATTAAATATGATTATGGTTGTTTATTAAACAAATTTAAAAGTTAATTTTGGGTTTTCACAGTAGTTGTTACTTATTTCCTCCACCAGATAAGTCCTGTACCAGAAACCTCTCACTTTATTTCATGAGGAATGACATGGAGCAACCACTATACAATCATGATGCCCACTGGGAGAACTGGGTAGTTTGGAAGTAATTTAAGATAAGCAGTTAATTTGGACAGTGTCCTTGAAATGTTACTTTTACTGACCAGTTACATAGAACTCTAATATATCCAATGTCCAAGACACTATTTCACTAAGGAAAGTAATATGTCCTATGTAATTGAACCATATGCAAATGGCTATGTTCAAGAGAGTAGGGAGTCTGTGCTTGGCAGTCTGAGTTATCTAAAAATCACAGAAGCATTGGCTCTCTGAGAGGTGGAACATTAGATGTCATTTGTGGCTTATGCTTGACTGCATTCAGTAACTCTGCTGTCTAATATAATTACCATTAGCCACAAGTTTAAAATTAAATTTATATTAATTTAGTTCCTTAGTCACACTACTCACATTTCAACACTCGATAACTAGATGGTGACTCATGGTTAGAAGCACAGATAAAGAATGCTGCAATCATTGCAGACAGTTTTAATTTGATAGTATTGTTCCATAACACCACAACAAGTGCTTTGAAAGGGTACTCCTGTACATGATATTCATCATTCATTTTGAGGGTAATGCCTCCAATTTGGAAAGAAAGTCTGTCTTTTTGGTGCTTATTACCCTATAGTCCTAATAGGGTTTCCTATGTATTAAACCTATCTTTTAATGGTCAACTCTTTATAAGACCAAGTTTACAGTACTATTTATAATATTCTTAGATTTTCAATACAATATGTATCCACCAAGTTCAGATGCTTTAGACACCAAATGCAAAAGAATATGCATTCTTAGAAATTTCAGAATGAAAAATCTAATAGAAATTTAGTCATAATTATCCTTATAATTATATAAGGATATAAATTACAAATTGGTGCCAAAAATGTTTTTGAACATAAGCCCCTTTTTAAAATAATGGGTTATAACTATAAAAATAATAGGCTATATAAAATTGAAATATGATTTCTATTTATTAAACAAATTTAAAACCTGGATAAGCCAGCACAAATGTTATTAGTACAGTGACCCCTTTATCATGGACACTCAATAGATGTTGTGTGAACTGAATTAACATAGTAATAAAGTGATATAAGTAGTTGAATGATCATTTTTTATACACTTGTCATGCCTGACAATCGAGATCATAGAGCTCAAACTCATATTTTTAAAAAATATTTATTTTAGTTTCAGATAGACACAACATCTTTATTTTATTTATTTATTTTTATGTGGTGCCTCAGCCCCTCAAACTCATATTTTAATTGCAATTAGAGATGTTTAGTAAACCCAAAACTTGAAGAAGTTTAAAAGTGTATTAAAGGATTTCCTTTAAGATAGTGGCTTCACCAGTCAGCTTCAAAATGAAAAATGTTACTAGTTAACTATGTCAACTCTATAAACTACAATATCCCATGAACTCATGGGCCTAGTTTACACATTTTGCCCTAACTTGGGATGAATCTTAAACATCCCTGTTTCATGAGGAGTAACTTTTTCCCCTTTGGCTTATTTTCAGACATTTTAAGATTAAAATAAATACTATAGTTCTTTTCATAATAAATAAATACAAGTTAGGAAATATTGTATAGCTCAGTTAAAAAGCAATGATAAATTTTATACTATGACACTAAGTAAATTTTGATTCATTTAGTTGGATCTCCATTCATTTATCTAATTTTCTTTCAAAAAATAAATAGCTAAAGGCAAAAAAAAGCCTTTACAATTGAAATCATTTATCAACAGAATGTATGTCAAATATAACTTAACTAATTAATAAATTATTTATAGCTATTCCACTGTGTAGGTATTTTTGCAGCCACACAGAACAAAGAACTTCACAATTTCTTTTTTTCTTTTGTTTAACATTTGCAACACTTTAGATAATATCATATTACAAGTACAGAAATTTGGAGTAGTTAAAATTTCTTGAGACTTGGAATTTAATCTACTGATTTTACTACAGTCAGCATAATCCAACAATGATTTCTTAGATTCGACGCTGAAAGCACAGGTAACTAAAGTAGAAATAGATAGAAATACATCAAACTAAAAAGATTCTAAAGATCAAAGAAAACAATAAAATGAAAAGGCACCTATAAATAGGAGAAAATATGTTTAAAATACATCTGATAAGGTGTTGATTTCTAAAATATGTAATAAACTCCTATAATTTATTAGCAAAATAAAAATAATAACCCAATAAAATGGACAAAATACTTATCAAACATTTTTCAACAGTAGGCATATACCAAGTAAATTATGAAGTACTTTAGAGTTGGGAGTAAACTCAGTGGTAGAGAAATCTGCCTAGCATTTGTGAGGCCTTGGTTTCAATCTCCAGCACCAGAAAAAAAGAAAAACCAAAAAACAACTGTATTACTCATCAAGAGAAACAATTCAAAAACACAATGAACTATCATCTTACACCTGTTAGGATGACTATCATCAAAATAACAGAAATAATTATTAGTAAAGAAGTGTAAAAGTTAAAACTCTGCATACCATTATTTGAGAATGTAAAATAGTGGAGTGATTCTGGAAAACAGTATAGAGAGTACTCAAAAAATTAAAAATAGAATTACTCTATGATTCAGCAATTCCAGTACTGGGTGCATACCCAGAGACAATTGAAATCATTAATGTAAAGGGATATCTGTACTCCCACATTCATAACAACAGTATCACAATACCCAAGAGGAAGACAATCCAGGTATTTATGGATAGATTAATTGATAAATATATATCAGGATTAAGACACACAGTGGAATATTATTTAGCCTTTAAAAAGAAAGAAAGGCTACTATTTATGACACCATAGATAAACCTAGAGGACACCATGTGATGTAAAATAAAACAACCATTAGACATGTACTGCATTATTCCACTTAAATGAGATATCTCTAATAGTCAAACTCATGGAGGCAGAGAATTTAATACTGACTTCTATGGGGAGGGATTAGAGGAAGTGGACAGTTGTTGCTCAATGGATAAAATGTTTCAGTTGTTAGATAAATGAAGTATGAGGATTTTCTGTAAATAGGGCTTATAATTTACAACATGATATTGTGAAATGCAAAACTGGTTAAGAAGGTGGTTCTCATGATAAATGTTTCTATCACACATGTGAAGGAGGGAAAGAGAAGGAAGGAAGGAAGGAAAAAAGAAAGGAAGGAAGGAAGGAAAGAGAGAGAGGAAGGGAGAGAGGGAGAGAGAAAGAGAAAAAAGAAAGGAGGAAGGAAGGGTGGGATTAAAGGAGAAAGAAAAAGGCAACACAGTACACAAGAACGTTCTGGCAGGTTTTATGTATGTCTCTTACATAAATTGTGGTGATATCACATGCATCCAAATTGATCAAATTCAACACATTAAATATATGCAGTTCTTTGCATTTATATTATACTTCAATAAAATTATTTAAAAGAATAAAAACATGGTATGGCTATATGAACAAAGCAAATACAAAAGATAATTAGAATTATTGTTTCCAAAAGAGTGATCCACACAAATAAAAGCATATTGCAAATGTCATGAATAAATTCCATGCACAGATTTGTATTACATAGTATACACTATTCATTATTTTTTAAAATAAGTTTGAAGTTGAACTTTTAACTGAAAACCTTGGTAAGCACTGAGCTCTTCTCATGTGAAAATCTGAATTAATATATTCCTATGTAATAAGTTTTAGACTTTCTTGAGTTCTTGGTATTAAATTAGTAAATCTTAACTAAATTTTATTTGTACCATAATACAAATTTCTAAATGACACATCTTTTCTATAAACTTCTAGCTAAAAAAATCCCAAATATTTAATAAACACTTCCTAAACTGGCATAAACTATGTTTGAGAAGATATACTTTTCTGTTAACAAATTGTGTCACACAGGAAAATGCTGTCTAGATATTTGTATTAAAAGTGTGTGTATGTGTGTGTGTGTGTACATATATGGATATGTTTGCTTATATACAAAAATGCATGTTAGAATTAAATATATGTATATTACATCTTAAGATATAAGTTGTAATTAAAAACACTTATTATCAATCTATCAAGACAATAATTTGGTAGTTAAATTCATTCTATGAACATTCATTCTGAACTGACATTAATTATTAATCTTTTGACATCTAAATAAAAGTCATTTTTCAAATATACCTTTTAAAAAAAGACACTTCAGTGATTGTTGTTTCCACATGTTAATAACCTTGACTCTAGGACATGAACTGCTTATGAAGACAGATGCATGACTATCTGCTTGACTAACTTCTACAAACTACTTATGGTTCACATAGAATAATTTTAGGTGTATCACAATGTTTTTGATGAATCAAGAACATTATTAGTAAAAGGCTGCAACAAATCAGAAATAGTACCAATATTTGTTGTACAAATATTCCTATATTACAATACCTAGTTCTTCTAGTCTTCTCAGAACTAACACCATGAACAGATACCACATTGACCATGTAAATCATAGAGTTCAAAAATGATGAATTTTTTCTTGTGACTCACAGGGAACTATTAAAGATGCAGAAATAGAATATTTACATTTTTAATTCATACTATAACTGATAGCACTGGTTAGCATGAATGGAGGAGAGAAAGAAATGCAGGATATATTTAAATTGGAGCATATTTATAGAGCCATAAAAAAAGGGTTTTACAAACCTGGAATAAGCAACACAAGATATTTTATTTATGTTTTGGTGGAGTACAGATGCCAGTCATCAGCTCATATGCTATAAGAGAAGTAAGAGGTAGAGAGATTTCAATCTTTACCAGGCAGTTAATGAATCCTATGAAAGCTCTTCTAAGTGATCTGAATAATATCTGATATTATTTCTCTCTCTTTCTAACTTTCTGATCCTGAGTTCCTTTGTAAAGCAGTAAGCTACACCTGAGGTAAGAAAAATGATACCATCATTTGAAAAGAAGGATTTCATGATTCCTATACTATCATTAAAAGTTCCTTTTCATATTATCTGTCATGGGTCGGTTTCCTAATTTCACTAGTGTGTTGATCCCCTCAGAATCAAAATCCGTTGGGTAATATACAAAATAGAATTTAATAAGGGAATTGAACTGAAATTGAGAGACAACAAAGTCCTGGGCCCTGGGCTGGCCTGGTGTTTCCTAACATTCCAAGAATGAGGTAAATGGATACAGCTTTTTACCTTTGTTTTAACAGTAGTGGATCTGTGCTGCCCTTAGGGAAGGGTGTGCCTTGCCAAGAACATTAGACCAATTTTGAAGGGACTCAGCTGAGAGGAATCTGCCACCATGCCTTTTCTCCTCCCCTGCCCACAGCCTTGTTGTAAGAGCTTCAGTCTTATAAGGGGGATCAGTGCTGAATATTACCACACTCCCTACACAAGCAAAGACTGTGAAAAGAATTTTCAAACTATTGTCACATATACATGTGCATGTATACTCCCCCCACCCACAGAACAAAATCAACAATGACAAGAAGTCAAACTAGAAAGACAGTTAGCTTTATAGGAATTGCTTTCTCTTTTATTTATGTTTATATTGCATTTTTGAAAGAGGAAAATAAAGATAAAGGTCATGATAGCTGCATTAGTATGGATTGATCTGGCTCAGTGAACTGAATCCCCTAAATGAGAATTTCTAGAGTAGTTAAAATAGAAAGAACTTTTTAACAGGGACTTTGATTGATGACCATAACCTATACAAGCTTTTGCCTTAGTGATATGGTGAAGATGAAATGCTACAGCTTGTTTGAAATGAGGAATGGTGTTTATAAAGGACATTTTCTTCAGTTCGTTGGACAATGTAGGGCTTTATCAGTTACAGCAATTTCTGATTCTTAGTGTCTAGAATTCATTTCTGCTTCCAGCTGTAAGAGCTACAGTTCTCAGTTGAGGCGAATCTCAACTAAATCTGTTCTTCTTTCCTTGGGCATCGAATTTAAAATCAACTAAAATTATTCAATAGGTTATATTTTATTAGAAAGGAAATTTAATTAATGATTTCCAAGCAGGTTTTCATTTTTACTTTTTCTTTCATTGGAATGTATTAGATGATACTGATCATTGCATTAGTGCTTTATGCATTTTCTAAGACCTTTCAATCTCTCATAGTTGAGAGATAAAAATAAATATTGAAATTCTTATAACAATAATACGAAACAAATAATATAAACATTTCATAATTCTCTAAGAATTTTAGAAACTCAGGGAAACTGCAATTTAACCAAAAAAGACCAGCAAGGTAACGGCTGAAAAAATAAATGTCTGTATGAGGGAATGTATGACAGAAGAGTCTTGATGCTCACCACAGCCTCTTTGTTAGAATGCATGTGCGGAACAAGACATATAATTCTCTTATCCCTTGGAATATAAAGTTAGTCTAGAAGGGGCCATTTTTCAATTTATAAGTGGTAAAAGATCCATCTCTAACAAAATGCCTTAGTGAGGCCATGGAGATTCATTGTTGGAATAGGTGATGTTGTATTTGAAATCAACTCTAGTGATTAAACTAGCCCACTTAGAAAAGTTATCGAGGCCAAAAGGGTGACACTTCTCAATCAAGGGCGCATGAAAAGAGATTTTCACACTCTAGGTTCTACTCTCCCAGATGTCTACAGGAGGACAGAATAAAACTAATCAAATCTTTTGTTGATCCTCTACTAAACTCCATATGGGCTTGGATTTCTACAATATTGAATAAAAATTGTTCACTTACAGACTTATTCATTAATCATATATTTATTATTCTATAAATTGTGCTATTTCTTATTAATTTTATTAGTGCAACTATTGTCAACTCTGAACTTTAGTCAGAATGTATCATGGTCCCATTTTAAAGATAAAATAAACATAACAGGGTTAGAGAGGTTGATTATCTTTAGGTCACTAATTATTCTGAGAGAGATTGTATTTCTAAACTCAAATTATTGGGACTTTAATTTCTTCATTCTAAATTCTTGGATGAGCTTCTGATATCAAATGTACTCAAACATACATTCAATTAGTATAGGTTGGAGTGAATAAATAAGTGAACAGTGAGCTAGTGGTAGAGTGGGCACTAAAACAAACATCCCCTCATAATTTTCAATTAAGTATTCTTGTACTGATCATCACTGTTTTTCTCAATTTTCCTATTCTATTTATTTAAAATGTCTCCTGTTTTTAAAATTAGTCCAAGTAATACCTACAAGAAATCATTAACTTAAATGAGGCAAAATATCCCATTTCTAAAAAATAATAAAATATTATTTTAAAAATGCCTGTTATTTTTAAATAATTGAAAAATATAGCAAAATCATGAACTGCACTCTTCTTCTATCTCCAAGCACATAGAAAAAGAAATAAATGCCAGGAATTATGTTCTAGTTTAATGAGAAAACTTACAAGATTATTTTGTTTAGAAAAGAGATATCAAGCCACAGGCCTCTAATCCTAGTAGGCTGAGGCAGGAGGATTTCAAGTCAAGGCAAGCCTTAGCAATTTAGTGAAACTCTAAGCAACTAAGTGAGACTCTGTTTCAAAATAAGAAAAATAGGGGGCTGAGGATGTAGCTCAGTGGCAAAGTCCCCCTGGGTTCAATTCCCAGTACTGAGAGAGAGAGGGAGAGAGAGAGAAGGAGGGGAGGGAAAGAAAGAAAGAGAGAGAGGAAAAGGGAAAAGAAGAGGAGAGGAATGGAGGGGAAGAGAGGAGAAAGGAAAGACAGGGAGGGGAAGGAGAGAGAGAAAAGGAAGGGCTGGGGAAGGCAAGAGAAGGAATGAGATGAGATACCAACTTAGATATTATCAGGACAGCAAGTTATCAGGCTATAACCAGTCAGAATCAAAGAGGATGTGAAGGGTAAGACTTAACTTCAGAGAACATAGCAATACTTTAGGATTCTTCGACTTGCCAAAATAACTGAAATAACAGTTGTATAATACAGAGTTTGAAATGAGGGTTTCTAACAGCTGTAGAAGAAGAAGAAGGAGGAGGAGAACAAGGAGGAGGAGCAGGAGGAGAAGAGAATATTTTTTCCCATTTTATATTACTGATTTCTTTCACTGAACTTAAGAGAGTGTGTACTTTTGAAGACCAAGAGCTAGGGCTTCCTTAATTAGCTCCAACGGCAGGCCTAAGAAGCCTAAAACTCACATAGTACAGAGAAAATGGCACAGAACTGCATTATTAAAAGCAAACCATGGAATGGGCCATAATTTGTATCCACAAAGCAATCCCAAATATTCAATTTTTTTATCCCTCTTCTGAATATCTTGACTATACCTTAGGCAATTACTTAATATTTTATTATATACTGTCTCCTAGTTCAGTGTCCCTTCTTTTTGCCATAAGAACTGCTCTGCAATGACCTCTTACAGTACATCAAATACTACTGTGTAGGCATGGTCCATCAAACTATTTTTACAAAGAAAAAATGAGCCTATAAGATTAAATATAGTGTAGGTTGACCAAAAATAGTGATTCAATTTCAGAAAAGAAATGGCTGTTAGGAAATACATCTAATCCTTATGTCCTATTTGAAAGGAACTTTCCTATTGTTCAGTAGATAAGATTTATCACTGTTGTATGCACTAAAAAATGATTGTTTATCTTATGGTCTGTTTTAGAGCCTTTTCAGATGCTTTAAAATGCAAAATTATTCTCATGAAGGTTATATTCTAAAAAACATTGTTTACATATGAATATATATTAAAAATTAACTGTGCAATAAAAGAACAGTCACTGAAAAATAAAAGAATAATCAGTAATGAGATATATCTCACTGTTCTTTTTTTAATTTCACTGAGCTCAATATATAGTCTTTCCAAAGAAGCACCATAGTTTAGTTGGAAGAAAACTATGTCTGGATGAACATAAATCTAGCTTCAAATGTTATTTTGAAAATCTACCTTCTCTGTAATGTTGGGTAAACCCCAAGATTCTTTTAGGACTCAATTCTCTCAAATGTAAGATAACTTGTACTTTTTTATTATTATTAATCAAAGTCAATCATTTCTTCCAATAAGAATGTCTGATGAGCATTGATACTTTTATCATACCTTAAACTTGGTAAAAGAAATTCAGCTTTTACTAAAATGTATAAAATCTTATTATGGATAATTGTATAATTCTTTCATGAGTTTTATGATATTTAAGAGTACAATAAACATTTGTATAGTTTTGTGCAACATACATTGGGACAAAAAAAAAAACTAGATCATCTAAAAACACATTCCACTCAGATATAGGGGTGCCTGTCATTCCAGCTACTCAGGAGGCTGAGGCAGGAGGATTATAAGTTCAAGGTCAGCCCAGGCAATTTAGCAAGACCTTTTCTCAAAAAAAAAAAACCACTAAATAAAATTAAAAATAAAATAAAAACACATAAAATAAAAATAAAATAAAAATCCCTAAAACAGACAATATATATTTTTTTCTAGTTCAAGATAAGAAAATAAACCAAATCCTCTTCCTCCTTCTTCTTCTGTTTGATACTGAGAATCTAGGTTAGAGGATAGTACTTTATCCCAATTATGTTCTAACCATTGAAACAATTAGAATAATTAAGCCAAATTGTGTCTTTATAACTGTTCCCAGATACTCCTTCCCAGAATTAGGAACAATTGTTCAATTTTAAATTGTGGAAAATAACCAATGTCAACTGAAAAGAGTAGCTGAACTAGGCATGTTCAAATTATTATTTCCAAATTTACCAATTATAAAATGTCTTCCAATATTTTTCCTGAAAAAAGGAACTGATAAGGTTTAAAAAGTGTAAGCTGTCCAATAATTGTGCACCACCCATTTGAATATGCATCCTGGGGGCAAGAAATATCTATTCCTACTATAATCTCCTCACATGTGAGCATATAGGTGAAACAAATCTCAGGCCGGTCAGATTTTGCATGATATGATTGTGTTATTGCTAATGCAAAGTTATTTCTATTAAGTTTATAAAAATACAAATAATTTTTTAAAACCTTGGAATTGAAAGCATTCTAAAAATAATTAAAGAACATATTAAAGAATATGCTCAAGATTGCTTTGGTTTCTTTATATTTACTCACTTATTTTAACCAAATAGCTTTCTAAAAGTATATCAATGAGCCTAATCTAAAAACTGAAATATCTGCCCAGAAGTCAATTAAAAGGAAGGCAAATCATAGAATTTCATTATAAGTTATTTTTTACACTGACAAAAGTAATATAATTCAAAACGATGTTGGTATATTTTGCCAACAATAAAAACAACAATACAGATCAGTTGTACAGTTTACAGAATTGAAATTTTTTCTGTGTAGCACATTTTTCTAATTCAAATGTATTAATATGTAACACATATGATAAAACAAAATTTACTTCCACCCCTAATGTTTTAAAACATATTTTCAAATCCTAAAATGAATCCAAATGAACTTTACATATATCTTTTGCCTTTTGAGACAATATTTAATGACATTTTTCATTTTATCTGCAAAAGCGAGTGTTAGTGAATATAAAATATATTAACTCAGTGTTACATAATAGTATTACTGAATATGTTTAACAGGCAAATAAAAGGAAACAAAATAAGGAAATGTGAACCCACAGCTGGAAGTGGTATTGAATTTCTACATGTTACTATGGTAAATATATATAACATGGTTTCTAAAAGCATATAATTAAGGATAAAAAAGGAAGTTGGGACAGTGGAACTGGTAGAATGAAGGAAACTCTTGAAAAATAATTTGGACCTGGATAGATAACAAGAAATTCACATACAAATATATTCCAAATTAATCTATTCCTGTTTGGAAGTTCTTATTTTAATGCCAGCATCATATACTCATGACTTTCTGGGACTGATGGAATCCACAGGTTTAGAAGGTTTCAGTAAGGAAGAGATCACTATCTTGACAAGTGTAGTCAGCTTTATTCATATGCTAAGCTTAGAGTTATGGTTGGATCACTCATACCCAAAGGGCATATGGGCTACATGAATGGTTGGGATTAGGGCAAGATTAACAGGAAATTGAGAATATTGGTTTCCATCTTTATTCCCAATATTTCTAGGAGATGGTCAGAGATAGAGCACTACAATTGTTTTGATTTAGAGCCAAAAAAAGCACATACCAGCAGGAAAAAATGTTTTTGATAATTCCTAGGATAATTTTCCTTCCAGGTAATGACCCCTATGGGTGGAAGAGATGAGACATTATGTATACTCAAATTATATGAATTATTCACTGAACAGAATCTCTGAGGGAAAGAAAATATGCAATAATTCAAAAGTTTGGGAGGGCAATAGACTCAACACATTTTTAAAAATATGTAACTCAAATTCTTCTCTTTTTTATCTGGGTAAAGTCTTCTCCAAACTTTACTGTTCTTTTTGCCAAATTAAAACTAGATACCTTTTATAGTCCCATCAACAGTTACTATTCAATGTTTGACAAATTTTTTTTGTCAACATGAATTGATTAGCAAGGACATATTATATACTCAATTCACCATATTCTCAATTCACCTCATCTTTGTGACCCAAAGAATGCAAAATGTTCCACATTTTTCTGCCTTTTCTGTCTTGTTTTTCTTCTGTAAGATTCAAAGAGATCTCCTTCTTCTCTATTTAGTAATTTAATTCACTTCTACCAACCTGGACATGTATGTCTCTATGTAATAAATTAGTGAAAGCACTGGATGGAATAGGAGCTGGAACAAAGAGGACAAGATAAAGCTTTCTCCTTTGACCTGATAAGTTGGAGAATGAAATGCACACTAAGATGTTATGATTATGAGCATTCGTCATTGTTTCCTTCCCTTATTAAACAAATTAAAAAGAAAAGCAGTAGTGAAACATATAACCAAAACAGGTCACAGCACCTTTAAAAATAAAGCATTTCCACCAAACTTCAAGGATTGTATGGTTTAGACAAAGTGAAAAACCAACAGCCTAGAATTTCATGTGAAATTGTCACACTTCCAGAAGCTAACTCACACTAAAATGAAAAATGTACTTCCATAATGCTAAGCAAGAATTTGTTCCTAAAACATTGAAGTCACACGTCTTTGCATTCAAATAATTCCATATATATGGAATCCTTAGAAAAATAAAGATAACAACCTTAAAAATCAAAATGAAGCAGGGAAGTGAGGAGTCATTATGTTACTCAGTAAAACACTGATGATTCTATATTAGGTAAAATATTCATCTGGAATTTTTGGTGAATGAATTCTTATTACAAATGATGTTTTAAGTCACTGGATTTATTGAATTAAAATTTTTACTTTTATTCTGGTTCAAATTTTTCTTGTGACTTTGGGAATATCATTGGGCTGCTACCTGTCTGTCTCATCATGTGTAATTTTAAACCTCACTCATATATTTACTTAAAAAATACCTACTGCATTCTTTCTAAGTACAAAGCAAATGGCTGGCTGTATGTTAGATACAGTGACAAATTTAGACATGAGCCTCACCACTGAACTTATTATCTTGAAAGAGAGAGGAAAATCAGGTATATAAATAATGTGTTCTTCAAGTTGTATGAAGAACTATTATATAGGGTTGGAAGTGACAAATGCTATAAAGAAATTCAGATAAAGCATATTCAGACAATGCATATTCAGAGGAAGCAAGATTATTTAAGGTAGTAATAATGGAAAGATTTTGGATGAGTTGAAATTTGATCTGAGCATAAAAACACAAGTGGAATTTCAAAATGGAAATAAGATAGAAACATATTTCAGATGCAGGCACATTTCTACCAAGAAGCTCAGTTTGTCTGGAATGTAAAGTACTGACAAATGAAAAAGAAAAGAAAAAAAAAAAGCATAGCATGACATTAACTAAATTTGGCTGAAATTGTAAGAGGTGCAGATTGCCAATGTTAGGAGATTAGATTTATTCTGTAAACTTTAGTATGACACTGAAGGTTTATGAAGGAAGGGACAGAAATCAGTTATTCATTTGGGACGACTAATGGGACACGCACACACACAAGCACAGTGTACATTTGCTTTTCCTAACTGGATGTATAAAGGAATTCCAAGAACATTCTTAGAAAGACTGGACAAATTATCTTATATTTTTCATCAGCAACCTTAGGCTACTCTTTATATCAATAGTAATAAAGCTTATAAACATAAAAAAAAGCTCTACCATAGCCTACTTACCTTAATGCTAAAGCCATGCTTCCTATAATAAAGTAGTCCACTGAGGACAGGAACATAAAATAGGTGACAATGGATTTTCCCAAGTAAACTGGTTACTAAAAATGTCAATGTTAGGAAAAAGAAAAAGTTTTAGGGCTTGAAGCACTGCATTGCATAAGAATAAACAACACTGGATTAGTGAAAAATCAAATGGCTTAGAGCTCATCTTGGCGTGATTCTCAAGGAGAAAATATAGTTTGTTAAAATCAAGATCCATTTATCCACTCACTCCTGTTGGATGTGCCCTTTGCACTTTTATTAGTGCTCAGATTCAGTTTGATTTTCTCACATCCTCTTGCCTGTTTCTCTTTGTGTCTAAATTCCTTCATGCCAGCCCTACAAATCTCAAAGAAAGCTTGTCAAAAATCTGTTTTGTGACTTTTCTATAAGTTATCTTTTCCCCAGAAAAACTCATACCAGGATTCCAGTTTGGGCACTGAGCTGCCTAATTCCACACTCAGCCCTTTATACCTGGTCTATCCTTGACACTTCAAATACTTCCTTGCTAGAAAGTAGATTCCCTGTAATTATATCCACTCATCTTTGCTTCGCTGTGTTTGTATGTCAAGGAACTTGCTGAAAATTATTTGTGCTCTTCTTTACTGTTTTACATTTCATAGGCACTGAAATTTAAAAAAAAAAAAAGTTAGTAAATAGGCAACTAAATAAATAAATGGCCCCTTTGGGAATAAAAACAACCTGAGGGAAAAATGCTATTATTTAGTCCTTTTCTCAGACGTGAGTATTTTGAAATCACACCATCTTCTCATTTAACATTAGAACAAAAACATTTTCAGTCCTTCGTGTGGTTATAAATGTAAATGCTGCCAAAGACACCTCTTATTTCACACTTCAGAAATGATGCAAGAGATCATTTTATCCCCCTAGGGCTTGAAATAATGGGTAGTCATGGCATGTGCTCTCCTTGGAAAAGACAACAGACTGCCTACACTTTCTTTTAACCATACCCATCCATCCCATCCGGACACCATGTCATCACCACTAAAAGCTTCACTTTTTAACAGGGTGGGAGTAAAATGAGAACAAAACACTTGTAAATGTGTGAAAAGGTTCAGTAAATGTTAATTAGCCATTGAAGGTGGCAGCCAGCCTCTTTTGCACTCACAGAGGACTTGAGTACATTCTGTGAGGTTTTCTACCTCCCAAATCCAGGCTGATTTTGTAAATTTCTCTCTCACAACTTAATGAGTAAGATCTTAAATAAACTCTTCAGAAGGAAGACACAACGTAAATCCAACATTTATTTACAAGTAAATAAATAAACAATGATGCAGACAGGGCTCCAGATCATTCTTTTTACCTTTTCTTGTTTTTGTTTTTCAGCTTCATACATAAGTTGTGTTGATTTTCTCCTTTCACTCACATTGCTAATGTTGATGAATTCTGACGAGATATTTTCCCAACCACAAAAAATACAATTTTCTTAGTAGTAGACTTATCAGTTTATATAGGGAGCTTACAAGAGGTGAGTAACTTACAATATTGAGTGAACTATTTTTCACAGTTTTCTGTAACATAGGAACTCAAGGGATTGCGTATGAACTGTGATGTTTCAAATTTGAGAACCATTTGCTTGTTTCTGAGAACTTGGGCTGGTTTCTGTCATTTTCTAAGCCTCTCTGTTGCTACCTATAAAACTGTGATGACAAACTAAGGTAGTGGGGTGACATGAGGATGCATGAAAATTGCATTTTCTGTTACACAGTAGGACTTTTCAGTGTATCTTATTTTAACCTAATATATATCAAACAGTTTAATGTACTTTAATTAGTTTTACACTTGTAATAATACACTATGCATTCAATAGACTTGATCTTTGTTGAGCAAGCCCCTTAAGAAGCTAACAGAAAGCCGGGCGCGGTGGCTCAAGCCTGTAATACCAGCACTTAGGGAGGCTGAGACAGGAGAATTGCGAGTTCAAAGCCAGCCTCAGCAATGGCGAGGCGCTAAGCAACTCAGTGAGACCCTGTCTCTACATAAAACACAAAATAGGGCTGGGGATGTGGCTCAGTGGTCGAGTACCCCTGAGTTCAATCCTCAGTACCAAAAAAAAAAAAAAAGCTAACAGAAAATTCTATGAGGGTAAAAATAATTAAATTAATTTTCACTGAGATTTGTTAATGAACACAATTAGTATTTTTTAAAAAATGATATTCTATGCTCATTCCTGAAATAAAGGTGCATAACTGGATGTCCTCCCCACAGTAACTCTAAAGGATTCTCTCAGTCTGTGATTCACTTCCATTGCTACTATATCCAGAATGTACAATCTAAACAGCAACCAACAAAGATCTATTGACTTTATACAAAGTAGAAAGATAGGATGCATAAGACACCTTCCGCGTGAGACACCATTAGTGGTGATACTCCACAAAAATGAATGAAGACTTGGGGTAAGTGAGTGGTTCAATTCTCATTGTATGTCTTCTTATACATTTTGATTTTAAACCATATTTGTGTATAATATTTAAAATAAATAGAAGAAGAAAAGAGCATCCACATTCAAATACATTAAACTGGAATGTGAAAGATATGATGCACATACATAGGGCATTTTGGTTTAATGCTTTGCTGTCACCATCTTTAAAGTCTTAATAATCATGGAACAAGGGACTCTGCATTTTTATTTTGCACTAGGCTTACTGGTTATATAGATGTACCTTAATCTACATAAATGTGGCATGATACATTAGTATATTGTAGGAACCAAGTGAATAGTACTTGTGGTTCCTGAAAGAATTGATGAGCTGAAGATGTTACCCCGAAATGTGACACCTGGGATTGGGGAAACAGCAGAAGCAGGAAGGCTGCTTTCACTTTCCCCTCATCCTTCTTCTCTGAAGCAGCTATAAAGAGTAGGAAAGTCATCCTTTCTTCTTCCTTGAAGACTCTTCCAGGACAGAGTGCTGCCCTAAACCTAGAGGGCAGGAAAGTCACATGAAGAATCTGAACAAAAGTCCTTGCTGAGCCTGCAGTTTATCACCATTAGATTGTAGCCTTCTCTTTTCCAAATGAATTTCTGCATGACTGTCCATAAACATGTACACGTTTTCCTATCTCTGTGAGTCTTCATTTCTGCAGGGCACTCATTCCACACAAAATTTATTGAATATATGGATGCATTTTTCTCTTATTAATCTTTTTTGCTATAAGAGTTTCAGCCATGAACCTTGTGATGAGTAAGAAAAAGACATGACATTTTCTCCTCTACATAAAGAAAGGGGGAAAAAATAAAGCCAGACATTCCATCGAAACAAACAAGTTCCAGAAGAATGAAATAAAATCTATAAAAAGAACAGGTTATGCAAATCATCTTGCTTCTGCTGCAAGTGGTCCTGTCTCTAATTTGTCTTCACTCTCATTGAAATAGGGCTGATCTCTCTATTCCAACCAAAAGATGATTAGAATTCTATAGTCATAATGTTTTTTCCACTTTGATGCACCAACATTTCTAAGTAGCATCTGTTCACTCGGATAGAATAGGTTCCTAAGTGCAAACTCATACCTATTAATAATCAAGTGTGTAGGCCTTTATTAATTTAGCAAAAGTTAATTCCTCTCTCCTTCAAATTTAAAGCTTCTGCCCTTCTAATATGTGTCTGCTATTGCCCTTTTGAAGAACCCCTTTGGGGACTAATCATGTCTATAATTCATGCAATGGAAGCAACTTGTTGTCAACAGACTGACAAGATACTGTCAGATGGGTCACTTCATGACACATTTGAACTTAATTGGTACGAATTGTCAAAATCCTGGAGATGCTTCTGAATGCAAGAGTTTATCGATCCAAGCTACCAAATGAAGTTGCATGAAGAAAAGTGCACCACAAAATCTTTTTGAAAAATAGTATATATAGACACTCATGTACAAACTAGTGAGATCTTTTACCAATGCCCTCTTTGTATATGCCCTTTTTATAAACTACACACTTATTGATATGAACATGTGGACAAGTTGCATTGTGCCTGGCTTTTCTTAAGAGAGAGACTGAAACTTGAGCCAACTGACTGAGGAAGCCAAGCTCTTGCAGCTGACTGTTTCCGCAAACTGATCTGCAAAGCTGCCACGGTGGCAAATGGTGCTGAGAGGCACAAGAAAGTGAGACAGGAAAGAGCTGGGCAAGACACAGAATGATTGATGGCATGCCTCTTTTGCTGGGTGCCATCTGTTGAAGACTACAAGGAGATAAATGAATAGAATATAATTTTTAAATAGCTTGTTACTTTTATGAAATCAATCAATGTAATACAACTTAAAAAGTACATGTTGACTTGCCCTCCCAGATTCCAGCCCTTGCCTGCCTTCGCCTGTCAAAAATATTTTTGGTAAGTAAGAAAGAGGCCTTATGCCATATGTGTTTTAATATGATAATGTTAAAGCTTCTATTTCTTTTTCCTTCTCCAGTTGATAAAAAAGAAAACTTCTATTGCATAGAGTGTATTCCAAACATCTCTTGAGAAAAGATTTTCAGAACAAGTGGTTTCCCATTTTGTGGTTGGCTATTTTTCATTTACAGACATTCCCCAGTGTTCAAAGTTATAATTTTAATTTAGAGTAGAAAATGAATTGTCAAAGTGTACTAATACCACTGTGCACTTTAGATAGAGGGCTGGTGTAAACCTTGTTATACCTGTCATTGTCAGGTTCTTAATTTGACTAAGTTTTCTTAATAACTTGTATATTTATTAAAACCTGCTCTAATTCCCACACCTTGCATCTCCTCTCCTTTATTCACTATGATAGAGAAAATAAAAGGATTTAATGTCTACACTTAAATCCACTGTTTAATGTTTGAAATATTAAATTACTATTAAGATATTTTTCAAGGAATGTGATTAATACCTTTTATAAAAGGACCATGCTGTGGAAACCTCATATATTGATGATAAAGTCCAGCCTACAGAAAATTTGCATCATTTCTGATGAAGGGAAAATTGTGTTGACATTTCCATAAGGAATTTGCATAAATCTCCACAGCAATAGGACTTTAAATATTCTATATTTTTTCTGCTGCAAGTCAAGATTCTACTGTGATTTAAAATAAAATAGATTAAGTCTATGCTACAAAATGAAAATTCACTTATATTCAATTGCATTGGTTAGAAAAGGGATGTGCAGAAAACATTCTATTCACTAACATTTCTTGAAAATATGGATATTGATTTCAAATATTTTTGTGGCTCGTATCAATATTATGATAGTATTTTTTTTTTTTTGATACAGGGGATTGAGCTCAGGGGCACTCAGCCACTGAGCTACATCCCCAGCCTTATTTTGTATTTTATTTAGAGACAGGGTCTCACTGAGTTGCTTAACACCTCATTTTTGCTGAGGCCGACTTTGAACTCAAGATCCTCCTGCCTCAGCCTTCCGAGCTGCTGGGAATTATAGGCATACACCACTGCACCAGAAAGACAGCATTTTTAACCATAGAAAATTTATGTATAGTGAGGATGAGATCAATACCATCAGAATAAAGTTAAAATTTGCTCAATTTAATTAATCCTTTATAGAGATTATAACTTTGTTAAAAAGCAAAATTTTCATTAGGTAGGTAATTATTCCTAGAAAAAAAAAGAAAGCCTTAATATCTTTAATAAATTTATAGAGATATTTTCTTTGGGACTTGAAATAATCAGTATCTTCTATGAGTTTGGACAAAATCTAAGTCCAGTTTTGTTTCCTGTTCCTGATATTTCAACAACAAAATGGAGACCCCATGAGATTTGTCCTAAGGCTCTTACAATACACAGGAAAAGAATTAAACTATCAAAAATAAAAACCTGCAAGAAAATAAAAACCTATCTCTGTACCACCAGTCTAATGAGTTAGAAGATTTTTTTCTTTCTCTATGTACAGTAATGAAAGACATTTTAAAGAAATTTGACATATGAATAGAAATCAAGTTCAAACCCTGGTCCTTTTGCTTTTGATGTTATCAAGTCTTACGGAACATGTCCTGGTTCCAATTTATTCCAACATGTTGAGCTGTGTTGGAATTGAGTTTTATCAAGGCAGTTAATAATACTTTCCAACATTAATCTTGACTTATCTATTAATTCATTAAATATTAATATTTACTGAGACCCAACTAAGTACTCTGCTAAGCAACATATCACAATCTGGTTTTTGAAATACAAAAGACATAGCCCACTTCTACCATGGGAAAGCAATAAGGAAAAAGGAGAGAAAAAAAAAAAGGGAAATTCCCTTCCAAACAGATGAAATGCATTTTCCTGCTACCCTATCCCAATAGCTTGTTTATTACTAGCACTATAAATGAACACATGAATATATTTGTAAATAAATAATTGCTTTCTATTTTGAGAAATAGAATGACAACATCCTATAGAATGTATACAAATGTCAGATCCACTCCAGCAATCTGCTTATGTTTCTGACTTCACAGTGGGAGTGTCACTTTAAACATTCTTTTCATGCCCTCCAAGTTGACCAACTCATCTAACCTGGATTTTTCTCTCTAACTAAAGAAATGTGCTGCTTTGAGAAATGGGAAAAAGACAATGATGAGCAGGAAAAAAGTAGTCAGGAGAAACCAAGTATAAATCTGGTAGGGAGAAAAAAACATGGCTTTCTACCACATTTCAGGGATAAATTTCTAAAAGATGTGGTAAAGGAAGGGTAAAATAATCCAAAAATTATTCAAAAGTTTTTCAGAAAATAATAATGAGCACATCTATTAGGATCAACAATTAATTTGGCAGGCAAAGTTTGAAAATAGGAGGACTTTCTGTGCTGTTATTATTTCATTATCTTCTTTAGTGTTTGTGATGTGGGTATTTACACAAATACTATTAATCAAACCTTTCTTTACAATGTAATTTGAGAGTGTACACAGGTAAGACTCATTGGCTGTCCTATATCATGACATTTCCAGGTGCTTTGGCAGTGCAACACCATCTTATGATATTGATCTAGGCTGGATGACATCATAGAAGCAGGAGGTCACCAGATTGTTACAACAGACATAAAGAGTAAGGTCCGGAAAGAATCAGTGGTGAGGAGATAGACAAAAGGAAGTTATGAGATAACGTTATATTATACTCATAAGAAAGGAAAAGCATATGAAAATAGTTATATGTAAACTATACTTTACATGAACATAGTTATATATAAACAACTCCCCCAAACATCTAGTTGAGCATTTTATGTATGATAGATGTTCAGTAAGCATGTTTAGATTATGTGTCTTCAGGGGTGACAGTGTCCTACCATACCCCATTATTCTGACTATACTCTCTGTTCTATCTCTACTAAATATGGACCACTCAAAACTGTATACCAACTACAGCAAAAGGCAGGTGAAGGAACATGTGGTCAAGATTCTTGTCTTTTTTAATTAACTGACTAATTTTTACTTAAAGTGTTGGAATGAGTATAATAGTTTCAGCATTATTTTGAAGATAATAGGAGTCAGTCATCTAATAGTTGGAGGAGGGAACTCCTATGGAAAAGCAAAAGTGGAATAAAATTTTGTGGTGCTGAATTGTTATTGGACATATTGGTGTGAAATCATTTACCTTTGATTTATAAAGCAATCTACATGAGCTAAGTTTCTTCTTATAGTCTATTTCAATAAGCTATTTGCAAGATGGTGAAATAGCTATTTGGAAAGGTTTGTGAAAGCATTTGTCTTCAGTAGCAAGTGGAATGTTCTAATCCAGCTTTAGCGTTCACACATACACACACACATACACACACACACCCCACACACATACACATAACCTATTAATCTGCTTTGAAGCATGTTTATTATTTTGTGTAAGGTCAATATGACACATTAACATACATTTTTTAAAAAGAGAGTTGATCTCACTGCTATTAATAAGTAGTTTAAAAAGACAAAAAAGCAGTACTACAAGGAGAAACTGGTAGTGTGTTGAGGTAGGGCAGGGTTTAAAGGCCCTTTGAATGATACTAGAAACCAGCAAACCCTAAGATCAGTGAAAAAGAGCTTTTATTGGAGTATGAAAGAATAAAGTCCCCCCCACACACACACAAAAAGCATTTTTCAAAAAATCAAAGGGCTAACTTTGAGATCATTAGACTCTAATACTATGCCATGCACAATCTGTGTCTCTATCTTTCACATCACAATAATAATTATTCAAAGGTCATCATTGATTTATCACAGAATGCCTAATCACATCCAACTCTTCATTTTAGAGAAGGATAAGTATTGGTTATAGTTGAAAAGACTTCCCAGAAATAGTTTAAATTTAAACATCTCAGACATATCATAGCAACATTTATTATAAACTTGAAACAACAAAGAGAGTTATTAATTTTATATATTTATGATACAGCATCGTTCATAGTCCACTTCATTTTAAATGTGATATATAAGGAATATAAATAATAGATGGCCATTGTTGAAAAGGAAAATATATATGCTAAACAATTAATGGCAGGGATATTTATGAAATAGGATGGTGAGATTGTGGTTTTCCTTATTTTTCCTATTTTCAGCTATGTTGAATTTTTATACTTCCATTCTGAGATTGAATAAAGTTTATATCTTCATACAATTACTTGTATTTTTATAAATATATGTATAAAAATAAAAATGTTCTCATGACTAATGTCCCAGTCTTTTCAAGGAAATATGCTAGTTAGACTACTTACACTTTGAGGATTCTAGAAGGTCAAGGTTTTAATATTCAAAATAGTGTTGATTATTGAAATATAGCTCTGCATACTAAAACTGCATTCTCTTCATTACATATAACTGAAGATAATATGATAATCAATAATCTGGCCAAAATCTTCAATAGAGACAAACTATGTAAAAGATAAGGTTATCTTAGTTTTAAAGTTGACAGATTTCTTTTTTTCTTTATGTTTTAAAATTTATTTATTGATTCTATTTAGGTTTACATGATAGCAGAGTGTATTTTGATTCATTCCACACAGGTGGAGGACAACTTTTCATTTCTCTGGTTGTATGTGATGGAGAATCGCAACATACATGTGGTCATACATAAAGCTAGGGCTATGATGTCCATCATGTTCCACCATCTTTACTGTCCCCATGCCCCCTCTCTCCTTCCTCCCCTTTGACCAAAGTTCCTCCATTCTTCCCGTGTCCTCCCACACATTATGGATCAGCATCCACCTATCAAAGAGAACATTCGGCATTTGGTTTTCTGAGATTGGCTTACTTCACTTAGCATGATATTCTCCCACTCCATCCATTTATCTGCAAATGCCATAATTTTATTATCTTTTATTGCTGAGTAATATTCCATTGTGTATATATACCACAGTTTCTTTATCCATTCATCTATCGAAGGACATCTAGGCTGGTTCCACAGTTTAGCTATTGTGAATTGAGCTGCTATAAACATTGATGTGGCTGTGTCACTGAAGTTTGCAGATTTTAAGTCCTTTGGTTGTGAGACAAGGAGTGGGATAGCTGGGTCAAATGGTGGTTCCATTCCAAGTTTTCTAAGGAATCTCCATACTGCTTTCCAGATTGGTTGTACCAATTTGCAGTCCCACCAGCAATGTATGAGTGTGCCTTTTCCCCACAACCTCACCAAAAGTTGACAGATTTCAAGCACAAGTTTTCAAAATTTCCACTGAAAATGAATATTGTCAGCGAAAAATGTTTTTATTTTACTCAAATAGACATTACTTTCAGAAAACATAAATAATTTTATTTATTTCTATAAGAATGTGATTTCTTACAAAGTGTTATATGCTCACAAATTTTTTTGAGTTGCAAAATTGGTCCAACTATGGGCCTCCAGGATCCGTAACTCTTGGTATCACACTGCAGAAATGGTTCATCTGTGATGGTACCTCTTCAAGAATCAGAAAGAATAATCAAGACATTCTAACAGAGTAGTAATTCAGAAATTAGGAAGCTTCTCTATTATTGTGGCAACCCCCTGCAGACACCTACAAATTAGTGGCTGCTGCTGGAATGCTGCTGTGGAAACACAGTATGTATGTCCAGGGCATCCATGAACATGCACTGCAACAATAACGAGGGTAGTTGTGTTTGATGGACTGAATGCTTGTGCCCCTTCAAAATTCACATTTGGAAACCCTGACTTTAAATGTGGTTGTATTTGAGGATGATGTCTTTGAAATGTGAATAGGTTATGAGGGTGGGACCTTTATGAATGAGATTAGAGTTCTTATAAAAGAGATCTCAGAGAGCCCTCTCCCCACTTCTGCCATAGGAGGGCACAGTGAGAAAACAGCGCTCAGTGAACCAGAAGGGGGCCCTGTGTGGAACTTCACCATTGCTGGCAACCTCATCTCAGACTTCTAGCCTCCAGAACTGTGAGAAATACATATCTGTGTTTACAAGCCATCTGGTGTGTGGTACTTTGTTATACCAGTCAGACTGACTAGGACAAGGAAAAAGCCTCCCTATTTCCCACCTTCTAATTCAAGTGTAAACTATATCTATATGAGAGGAATTCATTTGTGTTTTGAAACCTAAGTGCAAGAGATTCTGAGGTACGAAGTTTCAAGCTTTCAAAATGTGCTTAAGAGAGGTAATACTAGAAAGATGGGTCACATTTTCAGAAAAATACTTCAAAATCCTTCATAAAAACTAAAATGGGTCAATTTGTAAACTGGCCATCATCTGGCAACCTCTTTCTTCCCACAAATTTTTCTGCAATTATTCTTGTATTTGAAATCCTTCCTGTCTCCCAAATGACATACTCTAAATTTACTTCTCATAGTGTTACTCTTTGAACATGAAAATACTGCCCTGCAAAAGGTAGTTTCTGCCATTCTGTACCCATTTCTGAATATTTTGCTCTTTAGGATCTGGCTCCATTTGTAATACCAGGATATTCTTGTGAAAATATTAACAACTCCTCCTCATCTTCATTACTAGTTTGCTCTTAGGTTGTGTTGAAGATAATCTTCTATTGACCCCAAGATTATTAGTAGCTGGGAGTACCAAGAGTATTTGATATTTACATCAGTTTTCCTTGCATCAATTAGCATAATGTTTTTTACAGGGAAAATAACAAATATTGGTTACCTTATTGAAAAAAAAGTGATTTTGTTTAAAATGTTATAATTTGAAAAGTTATGCATGAAACTAAATTGTTTTCCAAAGGAATTGGCAAAATATATTGAGATCAAAGGTAAATTTTCAAGGAAATGGAGAGTTACATATTGTGATAATATTATTTCTGCCAGTCACTGTGGCGCATGCTTGTTATCCCAGCTACTCTGGAGACTCATGCAGAAGGATTTCAGGTTTGAGAACAGCCTTGTTAAATTGTGAAATCCTGTCTCAAAATAAAAACTTAAAAAGGGGCTGGGGATATTTCTCAGGGGTAGAATACCCATTGGGTTTAATCACTAATACACACACACACACACACAGAATATATTTGTATAAAAGGCAGTAAATGACTTAGATTAAGACTATCACTAAGCAGAATATAAAAGTGGTTGAAAATAAGAAATTTGAGAAATATTCTCAAAATGTAAATCTGAGTTTAAGGGTCTCCAAAGACCTATCCATTAAAACATTAAAAATGAATTGGAAAGAAAAAATTACTGACTATACTAGGGAAAAAAATGCCATTTAAAAGAATAAGTTTAGATGACCATAATGAGGTCAACTAATTTCTATCATACATCCATTTTATTTCCAGATGTTTTAGTTCCCAACTGAACTACTTCTGGCAAATGAACTGTGAAGCTACTGGTGTTATTTATTTGTTTAGTAATTTATGTATCCATTCACTTATTTTCCTTTTTAGCTGAATAAAGTGTTTTAACAATAACCTTTGGCAAAGTATGTAAAAACATTATGGCATATATATTGCAAAAGTATATCATTAGACAGGATCATAAGACTAATGTAGGAATTGAACAAGAAGCTGTGCATTTCATTGTGCCAGTTAAAGCTAAGGCAACAGGCTTTATTTCAATTTAAATAAAACCTGAAGGTAGGGCTTTGAAAACTGGCTCAAACTATCTAGCATTCTGCCTGCTAGAAAAATCTTCAATAGTGTTCTTCCTTGGAGTATATTAGCTTTCCAAATTTTTTCTTAGTTAGCATTAAAAATTCTCCAAATGGTAAAATTCATCATTATTTTTCAATTGTTTCATCTGCCTCCCTATTTCTGGCATTTTATAAATCATTTCATTCAAATCAAGGACCTTGAATTCATAAAATGAATGTTATACATTTTGCTGACAGTTTTCCTTTCTGAATTTAATATAATATTGCCATTCAAAATTTGAAAATTCCATTTAATTATATGCTACTGCAGAAAACTGAGCTCAGGATAGTGTACATTCTGAAGACCTAAAGGGAACTTTTAAAAAATGTGCTGCTTAACTTTATTTTTGTGTAAGTTTTCAGAGAGTAGAGGTTATCAGTCAAAGTGAAAGATGGATTAAGAAGCATTTGTAGGCTGTGATCTGCTACAGGAAAGAGTCTGATTTACTTTTGCTTCATAGCAAGAAAGTCCTCCCTCCACAAACATGCTTAGAACGTGTAAAGGAAAGTTCAAAATCCCAAATGGACTACAATTTCACTTCGTATTTGTTTTGGTTCTTGGATTTTCATGTCTTGATATCTAAGCAAAGTAACTTTCCCACACTTTCTCATGCACACATTCTACCAAGATCACCTTTCAAAATGTGTTTACCAACAGTAACTAACAGATATTAGCATGCTCCAAAAGTGAAATTGTTGAGTGAATTTATTTGCATACATCTTTTGAGACCCATAATTTCATGAGACCTCCTGGGTTTGTTAAACAGATTTCTAGTCATTCAAAACAAAAGTGGGTCTCAGATGTCTGCTCTATTTCCTTGGACCTGCATTCAGGCAATTCAGTTACCCTCCTTGTCAGTGTGTTGGAAACAAAAACCATTAGAGATTGAAAAATGTGCTATATTTAGTGTGTTTAGGAGTCTCTTCCAATTAAAAGGGAAATTTCAGTTGAAAAACTCAAATTGTCTCTTGAATTCTCACATTTTAGCTCACAAATTTTTTCTGCTCTTAGACTTACCTAATGTATACTTCCTTTGCAAGATAAATTTCCAATGAAAAATTGCTCATTTATTACTTATTATATATATATATTTTTGATGTTGTTTTACCCTTCCAAATTTCTGGCTTTGTTGTATCTTTTAATTATTTTAACAAAAGAAACAATGTTTTTATAAATATGCATCTACTTGAATGTTCATTTGATTTTATTTCAGGAGATAAATTTTTCAATAAAGAAAATATAATATGAACATTAACAATCTGTTAGATTTAATGTTTTTCTTTTTTAATGTTTTTATTAATGCATTGTACTTATACATACTAGTGGGTTCACTTTGACATAGTCATATGTGCATAGAATATAATTTGTTCCATTTCATCCCTACTACTTCCTCTTTCCCTTCACTCTTCCCTTTTTTAGAAAAAAATGCAGCAAAGATATAGTTACCATTTACTATGTGCAGAAAATCACACTTAGGTGCTGTGATAGATTCGTTTTTTCAGTCACTGTTTACTTTCTTCCTTCTTTTCTTTCTTTCTTTCTTTCTTTCTTTCTTTCTTTCTTTCTTTCTTTCTTTCTTTCTTTCTTTCTTTCATTTTTTCCCCACGTGAAATAATAGAAGTGTGAAAGAAGGCAAATTTTCATGTGCTGTTTTTTTTTGTTTTTCCTGGAAACAAGAAAACCCTTCAACTTCACCTTAATTTGAAAGGTCAAGGCTATAAAAACTTATTCCAACAAAAAGTACTATTTTAGGAAGAAAACTATTACTTATTTCAAGTTAAATATGGAATTTTCTTGCTCATTTATAAATATGGCTAACAAATATAACAAGACTTCTATACTTCACTTTGGTATCAACCTATAAGAAGGATTTATGAGAGTTCAATAATTGAATGAAACCAAATGTTGGCAAATGAATCAAATTAAAGGAAGACTAAAATTCCATTTCATGAAATCATCTTTACATCATCTCTTAAATAAGCCTCTTAAGATTAACTACCAGAATTTTTAAATGGTAAATGTCATAGTTTGGTTTCTTCAAAAACATTGCCAGAGGAAAGGGTTCCTTACAAGTGGTTTATTTGGAAGCAAGGTGAGGGGATTTGGAAGTGAGAAAACAAGGGGGAAAGGAAGTGGGAGATGTGTCAATGAAGGGGTTACTGTTGTTGGTCCAGGAAACCAGATTCCATAAGGAAGAATCTGAGAGTATCACAGCCCATTTGATAAGTAACTTACCTGCTGAGATTCAGGGGAGTTGCGCTGTTGATCCACTAACTTCCATTTCTCATTGGTGAATATTTGCTCTTGGGTATGTGGGGAGAGTATTATCACCCTCTGGACCTACACTAGGTTAGGGATATACCTGCAGATTGAGAAAGTTCTTGAGCAAAGAGAAGCAGGTTCTTGACGTGAGAATCTACTACTTGGTAGAGGAACTGACTGCTGAAATTGTACAGTATAAATTGACAGGATATTGATAGTATGGGCTGCAGTAATTTCGATACAATATTCTTTATCTACTTTAGAAAATTAAAAGCTATATTAATAACTCAGTTTTTACATCTCAAGAGCTTTTCAATATATGTCATGGGTATTAGTCAATTTTCTGTTGCTATGACAAAGTAATTGAGTCTGGATAAGTACTTCATAAATAAAGAAGTTTACTTAGCTCATGGTCTGGAGGTCTAAGAGTATGACACTAATGTCTACTCAGCTCTGGCAAGGACCTTATGACAGATGATGTAACAGTGGTGTGACCATGTGTGGAAGTACACACAGAAGAGATCAGATAGTGAGAAAGGAAGAAGTTTAGGGGCTAGGTTTATTCTTTTCATAATAACTATCATGAGAACACACTAGGGTCTCTCAAGAACAACATGAATTCCTTCTGAGAGTTATGACTCCAATGACCTAATAAACTCTCTCCACCTTTTAAAGGTTCCTCCAGTTCAACATCACCACACTGGGGGCCAAGTTTCCAGTGCATAATTTTTGGAAGACAAATTTGAACCATATTCAAACATTAGCCTTATTTAAACAGAAAATGGCATTTGATGAAAAATTTGAATGCAGACAATCCTCTCTTGATGGAACACATGCTTATTTTAAAATATTAGTAAATTGTATTTTTCATATTCATATGTTTAAGAGTTTTCCACAAAGATGTTTTTTGCTTTTGAGAAGAGAGATGGTTATATAATTTTATTAAATATGTTATTTTATCTTAAATCAATTTTATGAAAACAAGGAAATATTTTAATTACACAATTACATTATGTTATGTGTCTAAATTTGGAAATGCCCTGAAAAACAAGTGAGAGAGATAAACTGAAATATTTTGTAAATGACCTTGGTAAGAAGCAAAAGAGAGAGTAGTGGTATCAGATGTTCAGCAGATTCTCTCCCTAGTGAAATAAACATTTATTGCTGAAAATTATTTTAACACATACACACAACTATTTAAATCTCTGGAAATTATCCTGAAGGCATGCAGCAAACAGAGGAACATCTATTTATGAAATTCTACTAAATCTCAGTAATAATAATGAAGTCTGTGGCATTTAAGCTCCTGCTCCACCACACCTCCACTGAACAGAAGCTTGACCCTTGGGTACAAAGGCCAAGAATACTAGGTTCCTGGCCCTGTTCTACTCTAGGACAGGAATTCCACTTCAGAAGAGGTAAACCAAGAAGATCAGAGGTTTTTACCCTCACTCAGAGCCCCTCTTCTAGAGTATGGATAAAACTGTGAGAAACAGGAAGCTTTCCCAACTCCAGCTCCAGTTCAGTGGCACAGAAGCCTTGGCTAAGGAGAGAAGCAGGCCGGAAACACAAAGCTCTCTACAGTTCAGCCTATGGGGACTAACCTTATTTGGTACAGAGTGTGGGGAAACTCATTCTGGAGGGTGCTAGTGAAACTGATATTGACATGGTGGTGATCAGCAGAGGAAGCTGCTAGTAGCATGAGCTTCACAATCATAATCAAATGGTAGTCCAGCAAGTAATTTAACAAAGAACAAAAAGAAAGAGATACTCAGAAAAGCCCTTTAGTGTCAAAGCAACTGCAAACGGACAGCGCTATGAAAAGGGTATACTTTAACTGAATGAAAATATGTAAGAATTTAAGCCCCAGGTCATTATTGGAAAATAATTTATTAATCAGCTTGGATTTAGTGGAGAATAAGAGCTGGTACCAACAGCAGCAGACCAGACTAAGCACTCAGCAAGTGTGTGCATATGGCTAAGGCTTTGTCATCTATGGAATGGCAAGTGGTTGGAAATGGGAGAAACAGGAGGGTGTCAATCTTCAGAATTGCTGCAATGCATTTTTCTAAATGTCTCATTTCTAACAAAAAAGTTATAAGACACACAAAAAGACAAGACTGTATGAATGGTGTACAGGAAAAAGCATGATTTTTGCTGTGAAGGATTCCAAATATTCAATTTAGTAGACAAAGACTTAAAAGCAGACACTACAAATATGTTACAAAAACAATGAAAAGAAAGTCTAAAGATTAAAGGAAGGGATGATAACAACATCTCCATCAAATGAAAATGCATACATAAAGAGATAGAAATTACTTTTCTTTTACGAAGAGCAAAATGGATAGTTTTGAATAGAAAAAAATGCAATTACCAAGATAAAAAGTTTACTGGACAGGCTCAACAAAAATTTGAGCTAAGAAAAGAAAAAAAATTAGTGACCCCAAAGATAGAACAGTAGAGATTATGAAATCTTGAACAGATGAGGAAAAAGAATGAGGATGAATGAAAAGATTCAGAGACTCAGGGAAAACAAGATACCACTAAGTGCACCAATATATACATGATGGAAGGACCAGAGGGAAAAGAGAGAGAGAGAAGAAAAAAAAATACATATTTGAAGAATGGTGGTTGAATATTTTTTTAAATCTACAAAAACCTTTTAATCTACTCATCCAAAAGCCTCAACAAACTTCAGAAAAGATCAACACAGAAAGTCCCACACCCAGACACATATAGCCAAAAAATGGAAAGCCAATGAAAAGGAAAAAATTCTGAAAGTAACAAAACAAGCAGTATATACTAGAAAATTTTAATAAAGTTATAGGAAGTCATCTTTTTCCTCAGAAACAAGAAGTGCTAGCTAGCAAAACGTAGAATTTAAAGGAGAGAGAAAATAATAAGCGTAAAGTAAATATACTATACCCACCAAAATTATCTTTCAGATATGAAAGCAAAATAAAGAGGGTTAGGGTTAGGGTAAAGAAAAACAGAACATTCATTACTAGCAGACTTGTCCTACAAAAAAATAGGAAAGAATATTTGAGGTTCAAAGTAGTGATCCCAAATAGGATTTCAAATCCACAATACAAAACTAATATCCCCAATAATTTTAATTATGTAGATAATTATAGAAATACACAAAAACAACATTATTAATAATATTTATGCAAACAGATTGAAAATTTTGATCAAAAAGCTAAAATAATTAAATTAAAAACACTCTAAGATCAACATATGTTCTGTTCATAGGACACATAAGACACTTCACACACAAAGACATATATAGAAAATGAAAGGATGGATTATATCTTATACCTCTGGCTTCTTGGTTTCCCCCACCTCTTTCTTTCCTAGCTACTGTGAGGTAAGCAGCTTTCCTTCACCATGCCTTTCACCACTATGCCCTGCCTCATCTGGGTCCCAGAGCAATAGAGCTGGCCAACTATGGACTGAATCCCTGAAACTATAACCAAAATAAAATTTTCCTTCTCTTAAAAAAAATGGACAAAAATATAGCATGATAGTATGCAAATAGCAACCATAAAAGAGCAAGGGTGATTATACTAAAATGAAACAAAATTGACTTAAATAAACAAACAAAAATGTCACTACAGGTAAAGATGATGAAATTGAAAGGAGACATAAATAATTCTATGCCAATTATTTCAGTCCACTCTACTCTCAATAATGGATTGTACAATAAGACAGATGCTTATAAAGAATATAGAACACTCAAACAATACTATAAGCCAATTAGACCTAAGAGACATCCATAAAACACTGTTACCAACAAAAGTGAGATCCACATTCTTCCCTTGTCAGAACCTGCACAACAATTTATTCAGGGGTAACTGAACCAGTTGATGAAGGGCTGAAGAAAAGACAGAGAGACACACAAATCGAGGAGAAAGCCAGGGCTTGTTGGTTCAGCCAACCTCTGATGGAAGAAGATTGACCATGAACAAGCTCAACATGTTTATTATATAAGTTTTATCATTATTATGGTTATTGTGGGAAAATTTCTTTAAAGAAAGCAGAGTCAAGGTCATGAGTATGAGCAATCTGATTATAATTACCATCTTAAACCCATAACTTTCTACCCTCCAGCAGCTGGCATCTGAAATTCAAGGATAAGAACTGAATAGCTTTGTGACTGGCACAGAACCCCGTATTGAACCATAGCAACCATAGCAACTGGGTTACCTTCATGGGCTCCTTTCCAATGTGAATTCTCCAGAGGGGTATCACCTCTATCACAGGACAAAACCCATAATTCAGTAGCTGCTCCCAACACTCCCTCTTACACATGAAAGACCTCTTCAGAGTATTTCATATGCTAGGCAATAAATCAAGTTTAATAAGTGAAAAATTATTGAAACAATATGAAATATGAACTCTGACCACATGGAATTAAGTTAGAGATCAATAATAAAATAAAATATGAAAATGTGCAAATATCTGGAATAAAAACCATCCACCTAAGTAAATAACTGGTGAAAGAAGAAATTGCAGAAAAAGTTATAAAATGTTCCTAATAAGTTAAAACTAAAGTAATACATATTGAAATTTATGGTATGCAACTAAATCAGTGTTTAAAGGAAAATTTACAATTATAAGTACTTATATTGATAATTAAACTGCTATCAATCAATAATCTTTCATCATAAGACACTTGGAAAAGAAAAGAAAATTAACAGTAAAGTAGTCATAAGAAAATAATAAGGATACTGGGGAAATAAAGTAGGGAACAGAAAAGGGATAAAGAAAATAAACAAAACTAAATTGGTTCTTGGCAAATTCAATACAAAGACAAAAATACTACCAAAAAAAAGTAAGAGCAAGAGAGAAGGAACTATAATTAGTAATATAAAGACTGAAATCCAGGAAATAACTACCAACTTTACAGTACTTAAGAATAAAGAAGTATAAAACACTATTATTAAAACCCCTACCAACACATTAAATTAAGATATAATAAATAGAAATATTAATGTCTGCCTCAGGTTCCTGCCACACAGATCCCAAAACTTCTGTGGTTAGATGTGGACCCTGAAGCAAACCTATATTACAATATTTGGTCTGTGACTTGGATTCCTGACACTTTGTGATGTTCTGGATGATCAGAATGTGTTTTGTTCTAATAAAGTACCTCTTCAGGTGTTCTCCTGGAAGGTACTCACCATCAGAAAGACCACAGGAGGCCTTGCGCCTTGGGACTTTCGGCACGACTGTCCGTTCCCCAGAGAGAAAAGGGGCTGAAGAGTTAGTAATCAATCAACCTACATGATGAAGCCTCCATAAAACACCCTGCACTACAAGGTTCCAAGAGCTTCTGCACTGATGAGCATGGCCATGTGAAAGGAAGGTGGATATCCAACTTCACCAGGACAGAATCTCCTGTACTGAGGAGATTCTTTCATGTGGCTGTCCATTTATATCTTTTATCAAATCCTTTATTAATATAATAAACCAGTAAATTCTAGTGTTTCCCTGAGTTCCAAGAGTGATCCCAGCAAGTTAATCAAACTTAAAGAAAGGGTTTTGAGAACCCTAATTCATAGTTGGTTGGTTAGAAGCATTTGTGATTCATGTCTGAAGCAGGAATACATCTGAGGAACTGAAATCTTAACCTGTGATATCTAACTCTAACTCCAATAAATGTCAGAATTGACTGAACTACAGAACAGTTGGTATATGTGGGAGAGATGCTTAGGGGTGAAACTCTACCTCATCCTACCACATACAATTTATTCAGAGAAGTGTTTTGAATGATGACTATAAGAGTAGGATAAATAGTTTGGATTTTCCTGTCTCATATAGATAAAATAGACAAAATGGATAAATCCCTAGGAAGACATACTATTGAAATTGACTCAAGAAGAAATACATGGCTGAATATATGTAAAATAAGCAAAATATTGAATTCATATCTAAATAAAATGCAAAAAATAAAACAAAACTTTTTATATTGAGTGGGAGTTTATAAAAACATGAACAAAGGAGGCTAGGATGTGGTGATGGATTGGAATTGGAGATATGAATATGAGCCCATAGTAGTTTAATGTAGGCACAGATGATTACATGCAAATATTTAGAGATACATGTGTGTGCATGCATTAGTGTATGCTCATGTATTCCCTTGTGCTTTGGTTGAGAAGGATTAGAGACAATGACATGTTGGCAGCAACAAATATACCTAAGGCCCAGATCTAGATTTCTAATACTATTTTCCAAAAAATAATTCAAATTTATTGTTGAAATGGCTTATTCTAGGTCTGTGACAAGAAATATTCATGATGAGTCTGGAGTATCTCATAAGGTCCCAAAGTAAAATAAATGCTAAAATAATATGTACAATGATGGTGGCATGTCAAATAGACATGAGAGCCAAATGAAAGTTTCCAGCAGTTAAAACAGGACAACTTCAAGTAATAATCTGTATGTGATTATAACACAAAGTATGACATAACTATCCATAAGTCCATCCTGAACAACTCAAGTGTCTGTCAACTGAATGAATGTGGATGATAAGCAGAAGTTTTAAACTATTGCAAGTAGATTTCTAAATATGTAAATAATTTCACTTAAGAAACTCACCTTTTGGAACTGGGTGCTTAGTAAACTATCCTATACATTTGCAATAATATAAATGCCTGAACAAGCCAGGGACTAGTCAAGGAGAATGAATTACTGGATCTCTGTCATTTTCTAACGAACCTGTGGTAATGACCAGCAGACCAAAATACTGTCATATATTATCACAATTTTCCCTCAAAATATAGAAGTGCAGGGAGACATTTAAAAAGAAAAACAAACAAATCTGTGCTACTTCTTGCTTTGGCAATACATTTCCAAGGTGCCTTTATCCAATATATCAATATAGTGGAGCCTTAGAAAAATAGTCATATTAATCATCTATGGATTACCACAGATGTAACTGTACTTCATCACTGAAGAGAATAAGGAAGTTTATAGCACATCATATGAAATGAAATACAGAACTCTGATAAAATCTAACATTCTACCATTGTCTTAAAACCACTCTCCTTCAGGCAAAGATCACTAATTTGGTCTCCCTCTAAACCTAGGCTTATATTTGACAGCTAAGGCTTTAGGACATGAAGAGATGGGTACTAGCTAAAACCTAAGGCTGCCTAATACACCTATGATCTGAAATCAATTGCCTAAAATATAAGTCACAGACAGCAAAAGGAAAAATCCTGAGTCCAACCTCCCTATAAAATTTTTCTCTCCATTGTTTTCAGGAACCCTCAAAATATCATCAATAGTAAATGCAAATGAGTTGATGAGTAAATGACATATAAAATCCTGAACTTTCAATTTAGGGCTAAAAACTTTGAAAAAGATAGTAACCACAGTATAAAGGAAAATTCATTTTTGCTGTTTAATTTTTTGATAGTTTTAGCAGTAAGCTAAGTTGTCACTCACATAACTAAATCAAACATTTACATTTTCTTTAGTAAGATAAACTCATACATGCTAAGATTGACTTTTAAAACTTATTTCTAGTTACAGAAAGAAATCTAACTGATTCTGTGTGATAATGAACATATCTGACTTCCTCACACAGTCACTTTGCTTTCATTCACTATAAAAAAGAAACTATACTTAGTAGAACAATGGATTTCAATCTGGAAATAGCCTGAATCATGTTTTAATATCATCCTCTGACAACCTACAGGAGGCAACACATATTAACCAATATAATAGGATGACTGAGAAAAAAAATATGTGGTAAACAGGATTATTCCTGTATATTTATTTAGACATTCTTCATTCTCTAAAAAAGGATTTGTCCCTACTTATTAAGAGCATATGTGTGGGAAGGGAGGAATGGTGTGGAGGTGTGAGTACTATAAATGTGGAGAGAAAACACAGATAAAATAAAAGTGCAATGTTTAGGGCAGGTTGGCAGCTAAACACAGATTTGGTTTTCATAGGAAACTTATTGAAATATTATTCACACCAGGACTTAAATAGTCATCAAGGATCCATTAGACAAATCAGGTGGCAGTGACAGCTTTCAACAACACCTCTGCAGTCCTCGAAACCATTTTCTTTATCAGGTCTAGTATGGATGGATCCTGTCAGCACTTATGCTTTGGCTCTATAACTGCAAGTGTGCTGCTAGAAAGAACCTTCAATTGGCCAAGTTGCTTTAAATCTAACAGTGACAAGATTTTCTTTCTAAAAGTGTAGTCTCTTGGTCTTGAATTTGGAAAACACTCACTGACTTCCAGATATGCTACAAAATGCTCGAATAACATTGAACAACTTTCTGATGCCTCAGCTCCTTTGTTTTTTTTTTTAAATGATGACAATATCTGAAAATATTATAGTGTGAATTAAAAATGCAACTACATAAATTTTAGGTGTAGATAATAAGAAAAATTTACTTTTATAATAATTTACTACCTGAAAATTGATTTCCTAGAAATCCTCAAAGCAACTCCAGAAACATTAATGACATATTATAAGGATTGTCATAACTTGTAGGGTCAGAGAGCAGCAGAGATAGGGGAAACCTACATACTAGTAACTTAATGTTGAATTAAAATGTGTATTAATTTAAAGTCTACAAGGGATTTTTGCATGTAGACTATTTCACTTAATTAACTCAACAACTCAGAGACAAAATGTCATATGTGTGCATAGATAATAAGAACCATTAAGTCATGAATACTTATGATGAGGTATTCTTTAAAGCCCTGTATGTATGTAGACATTTGCTATTTTCATTATCATAACAAACCTAAGAAATACTAATTAAAATTAACAGAGTTCAAATGGACATATAGTTATGATATGTGTGTGTGAATGTATGTAATGTTATTAAAATAAAATTCACACAAAAGTTAAGTAAATGCCTAAATATGATCATCATGAAAACAAATTATAGTATTTATATTTACAAAAACAAAGAACTCTGATTCTCAAATCTTGTAAAAGAGGATGTGCTCCCTTAATGTAATACTAAAAGATATTGCAAAATTCTAAAAAGTTTATTTTCCAGAAAATGTAACATTTCACATTAGTTTATACCCTTAACAACTGTTCTTATACCTACATTTTTGTGATAAAAACAATGCCAATCTTCTTCAATCTTTTTGATTCTAGTTACTGCTTTAGCAGATTTTTTTTTTCAGTATTGCATTTTGCATTTTGAGGGAGAGGATAGGAGGAGGAAGGGGCAAAAGCATTTGATTGGAGTCCTCAATGTGTATGAGATTTCTGATAGTACAAGGATAAGCCAGGCAATCAGATGGATGGTTCCCAATATTTTCTGACTGATTTCTATAATTAAAATGATAAGATGTGTAAGTGCTAAGCCCATGGTAACTTGTAAATGTCAGTTGCCATTTCTAGCTGGGTTCCACAGGCGAGGTTATACCTAGACATTATTATCTCTTTCCTTTCAGGAAATGAAGCTTGCCTAGAAAACTAGGAAACTGAAAGTACAGTACAGTTGAGGTAACAAAGTTGGTGATTTTCTCCCACCCTTCCTACCCTACTATGCTGGAGAAGGGCTCAGAGTTGAACTTCCTAAGTGGCTTCCCTGGGGCCTCACTAGCTTGTCTTGGTAGATTCCACATGGAGGGCCATGGGCTGCAACTCTTTGTCTTTTTGTTGATGATAATTACATGGAAATAAGCACACACACAGGCTGGTTTTTAGGGTGGTCTTTAGGATCTCAACAGCCTTGCTTTGCTCAATATCTTGGATGTCCACATTATTCACAGCTAGAACTTTGTCCCTTCTTGAAGTCCTACTTGATGTGCATCTGAGTCAGGAATCATCTTGGAGATGAAGATTACTAGCTTCAAGGCCTTTCCTGCTCTGATATTAAATCCCAACTGAGCTCCAGGAGGCTTCTTCAGTGTGACAATTTGGGGCAGAAATTGGGTCAATTCATTGTTGACATCTCATGAAGAGGAATCCACACTAGGGGATTCTCCTAAGAAGGCAGGAAATCCACTAGGTAGTTAAAATAAGAATTTGGTTGTCCATCTCAGGCAAGACCCACTGTTTAAATACAAAACCATCGTGTCCCCCTGAGCCACTCCAGGCTCAGATCACTGCCAATTCCTGTTTTGTTGTTGTTGTTTTGTTTTTATGTAGTTCCATTTAAAATACATTTTTTTCCAAAGAAGTATAATTGATTCTTAGTAAAAGAGGAAATACTTATCACCTTCCAACACTCTCATATCAAATAGTTGTTTTAAATTTTCAATAAGTACCTGATCCAAAATTCATCCAAATATAAGGCTCTGATGAATTCGTTTAAAAAATAAATAAGTACAGCACTCTTGTTAGAAGCAATTTTAGTATATCACTTGAAGAATGTTCCACTTAAAATTCTGTTTTACCAAGTTGGTTGATTTAATCCTGCTTTATATTCAGATAAACTAGCTGTTATTTACTGCCCACACACTAGCTCTTCCACAAGCAAATGCAATTTCTTTCTTTTACTATCGCTTACTTGGTTAGTCCATGGTTACTGAAAAGTCAGGAATGGAAATATGCCTGTCTAAATGAAGATAATGTGGATTGGATTAAAATATGTAGATCATTTGATAACACAAAGAATTAAAGAAACCTGCAGAGAGGGTATTTGTTCTATGCTCTAAGATGCCGTAACCTGTACATGTCTCTCTCTGTTCATGCCATTTTCCTCCAGTGTACTAGGTGGCTAAGAAATCAAAGGTCATTTTACCTCTAAGGATGCCATTAACTGGAAGAATAAAGGCAATAAGAAAATACTATTTTTATAGAAAGATCTAGGTGATATCTTTGTATACTTAACAATTAAAATAAAAGTTGTAGAATACCTTAATTATCTCAAGAAAAACTGAGGATTAAATTTTCAAAAGTTTGTGGGGTTTATTTCAGTAGACTCTGCAGTTCATATATAATCAATAAGGTCTCCAGTGCTGTGGAACCTGGAAAATCAATGAACATCTTTTCTGGATCACTTTATAGAGATAGGAGAGAAAGCACTAGCTGCTCCTGCTGGAAGGATAGAGTGGGAATAGAAGCAAGAGAGCAACTGAAGCACAAAAGCTTCCTTCTATCATTTATTAATAGATGCCATCCTTCTCTATTCACCTTCATCAAGTCTGCCTTCAACTCCTCTTCTGACAAATGCTACTGTAAGAGTCAAAAGGGCAGATGGACATTAATCTTCTTTCTGGGTTTGAAGAGGCACAGACACAAACATATCATATGATACTAGGAAAAAGCCTCTGTCTCTTAAACCAAAGCCAAATAACTTCTGTCCTGGAGAAGAATTACCACTAGCACCTCTACTTCTATAAGGAAGGACCTATGTGTCTGAAAGGTAAAATGATTGTCCTGATACAGTGATGCATGAAGGTTGAAGAGGTTATCAGTATCCACACTAGAGCTGACATCTGATTTCCAGAATGGGCTGGTGCTACAGCATCCAGGAATTCAGCATCCAGGAGTTGCAAAAAGATAGTAAACACAAGAGGGAAAATTGATTTTATGCCTTGACTTTCTGTGTAGACAGTAGTGACTCTGAAGTAATAAAGTCCCTAAAGTGGCTGGGCTACTAAAGTCCATGCAGACTGCAACCCCACCTTCTTGGTCAGATCAACCTTCATGTCGTGTTTCCAAAATTCTATGTCCACTGAGAACCTCAGAATATGACCTTATTTAGAATTAATTAAAACTTAGATCATACTGAATTGAAGGATGTGAGATAAATCCAATAACTATTATCTTTATAAGAAAAAGAAAGGACATACAGAGATACACATAGGGAAGATATAGGCAGATATAAGAATGATGAAATCATAAATCAAGAAATGCTGTAAATTACTGAGAGGCTCCTAAATCCCAGAAGAAGCAAAAGCAACTTCCTCCTACAGCCTTGGTAATGATCACAACCCTGTTCACAACTTGAGCATGGACTTCTAGTCTCCTGAACAGATTTCATAGTTTCAAGCCACTTTTTACTAATTGGTTACAGGAGCTCTAGGAAACTAACGTGGATGTCATATCTTGTTCTCAGAGAAGTCTTTTCTGTGTCCTGTTCTTCATCACAGTGCCCCATCTGACTCAGAAGTTTCTTTTGTGTTATCTCATGCTCCTTTCTGAATCATATTTTAATGTGATTTTCCATGTAGTTGTCTTTCTTTCCACAAAACACTGAGATGTTTAAGGCCAAGGAATCTGTCTTATTTATCCTTCTATCCCCAGGACTTGAGTTGGGAAAAGAAAGTCTATATAAATGCTAACAGAATGAATGGTGGATGTTTTAAAACTGAATCATTAACCACATTATTTTTAGTATTTTCTTTATAAATGTATAGATATTAGCATTATTTAATTTTATAATAAAAAATTTCACCTTCTGTTTACAGAAACAGTAATTGATTGAGTTAGGTGTCAAGAATACCATAAACAGACGTGCTTTCAGCCTTCAAAACATGCAATCTAATGGAATGAATTAAAAATAAACACAATTTTATGTCTTGTGTCTTCAATGTTCTCTTAAAAGCTCATGTGTAACAAAATGCAAGAATGTTCAGAGTAAACTATTACATTATGAGAGCTTTAAGCTCATCAGTGAATGAATCCATTTGATAGATTAATAATTTGAATGTACTCTTGGGTGATAACTGTAGGCAGGGGGGATGTGGCTAAAGGAAGTAGGTCACTGGGGTCATGGCCTGAGCTATACATACTCATGGTTCCTTCCTTTTCTTTCTCTGCTTCCTGACTACCATACATTGAGCAGTTTTCCTCTGCCATGCCCTTCCACCATGATGTTCTGCCTCACCATGGGCCCAGAGCATTGGAGTCATCTGACCATGAACTGAACCTCTGAAACTATGAGCCCAAAATAAACCTTTTGTTCTTCTAAGTTGTTTTTGTCAAATATTTTGATCACAGCAAGGAAAAGCTAATAGACAAAACAAAACAACAAAGCTTAGAAAGCAGAGTCAACTTGCCCTCAGGATTAAAAGGGAACTCAGATAGTTTCCAACTTTTTTCTTCTACCAATGAAATATAATGCCTTTCCCCAAGAAAGAAATGGTATTCCTTTACTTGTAATTTTACTTTGTGTTTAGAAAGGGAGCACTAGTATCACTGGAATGTGCTGGCAATAGGATCCATGAGTTTCAAGTTCCACCAGACTTTACCCATGACTACCATAAATTGAGCAGTTTTCCTCCACCATGCCCTGAATAGTGACTCTGAAACTGTTTTGTGTCTGATAAACACTATGGATTCTTTGGATCCACTCTGAGAGGGTCTAGGTTAAAATTCAAAAATGTTTCTTTTAACCACCTTCCCAGGAGCTTTGTTCCAGTGTTTCCTTGGGAAACACTGATCATGGAATTCTAAAAACACTCATAAAAGAACACATGATATTTGCTGCAACTGATGTGTCTGTTCATCCATTACCACACTGTGGAATATGCTACAAACTTTGTTTCACCAATACTAAAAGATGTTCTTCAAACTCATATTCACATTTCACAAATTTTCTTTACCAATTCACATCACACTATTTCTGTTTTGACTACATAGCACTTATGATTCTATTTCCATTTCATTCTATTTTATAATTTTTCTGTATTTTTCTCTATTCAAATGACCAAACACCTTGTGATGCACAGGATTGACATTAAATACCTTATTTTAAATACATGTGTATTTAAGCTAATATTGAAAAGATACAATAATTAAATTCAGAAACGTGAATGTAGCTCTGTAATAAGGTATATAGGAATATTTTCTTTTGTATGTTCTCAGAGACACTGGTTTATGTATATTTTTCTAAGAAAAAATGTAGAAATTATAAAGTATTATAAGTAGTATTGTGCCTGTTTCAAAAATTTTCTTGGAAAATTTAATATTCATACACATTATTATTTTGCCTGATGAAGCTATTAAGCCCAAGTAATATAACTACATGTGCTGAGAGCTGTTCCAATTGCATATATATAACAAAAAACCATAGCAAGAAAGGGTTTCATTAGTTCATATTGATACTACAGGTATTAAAAAAAAAAACCCAAGTGCTTAGAAAATTCTCGAGGAGACAGGTTTCTTTATTAACACTCTGAAAAACAACTCCCTTTTAAATGAATTACTGATGGTGTAAAATGGACTGAGTATTGCTTCCAGAGTTTGTTCAGAAATGTGGAGTTCTCTAAAATGAATGAGTGGCAGTGGTACCAAAAGATATTCTGATCACAAAATTTATTTATTTATTTATTTATTTTAAAAATCTTTTTTTAAAATGTTTTATTTTTTGGTTGTAGGTGACAGAATATCTTTATTTTATTTTTATGTGGTGCTGAGGATCGAACCCAGTGCCTTATGCGTGCTAGGCGAGCACGCTACCACTGCGCCATAATCCCAGCCCCTGATCACAAAATTTAAACTGCTCACTCTATATCTATTTTTTCATCAGTCAGTCTTCCTAAACCTTGGTTTAAAATTAGATTTTTCTTTTGCACATTTGAATACAAATAATGATATCCTTTTCTTTCTACTTACACCTGCAGAATCTCACCTGGATTAATCAAGTGATATATTGAAAATGAGCACATTGATCTTCCTTTACCCTTCCCTTCATAGCTCTATATAGGCACTCTTGGAATCATGTCAGCTAGTATCTGATATTTAAAACCCTGTACAGAAGGAGACTCCCTAGGTGAAAATAAATTGCTGTTCATTTTGGTCAAGCTCAATTGGTTTTCTAGAACAGGGCTAAGCTTGATGGTGATGTCATGACCACTCAGCTCCTGGTGGAAGAAATTGATTGATTGATCTTGCTCAGAATGTCAGAGGAACATTGCACAGAGTACAGGACATGAGCCATGGTGGGATTCCTGGGTTGTATTGGTGATGAGATTTAAAATCCCTAGAAAAAAGGAAAACATGACTGTTGTGATGATAAGTGCCTCTATAGGGTGGCTTCTTCAATTGTAACATGTCAGGTCACAGAAATACTCTAAACAGCATGTATCAGGTAAAATAATTGCTGCCAGGTCACTTACAGAAAATTCCAGAGAGAGATTTCTTTGAAAAGCATATCATATTTCTTGAATACAATACATACTTCCATTTTCAGAGGCATCTATCCAACCTTTAAATTTCTTTCACATTATTTGTTTATTAAGTATTAGTAAATGAGACCATCTCAAAATGAAATGATTCACAATCAACAGAAATCTTATTCAAATAACACTGACTATTCAAATTTATAGATGCAGAACTTCAAAAGTGTTTTTCAAAAGTATTTTTGGTTGTTTCTTTCCACACAGAAATCAGAGAATAGCACTAAGCACTAAAGCTGCTTCTATATATTGCTTCTTCATTTATTGACTCATTCAACACTTATCACACAACAAATAAGTACTACAGCTTGAGTCACACAGTGAATAACCTATTATTTACCACCATCAAAGAGTTAAATATATATTAAGTTAGAATGAATACAGTTTGATGACTGTTGTAATATAGGTAGGAAAAAGTTGTTATAGAGAAAGTTCCAGTATTTTCTTCTACTGAGCATAGGCTTATTGAAAGAGAAACTCACAAAAGTTAGGAGTAGGACATGGAGCTAGTGGAGGAGAAAGAAAATAGCTACTTTACAATTTTCTTCTAATTTACTGTATATTGCTATATCATTGCTGGAACAATTGACTTCAAATTAAGCCTCATAATTCTTCTAAGAATCTCATTGGTTTGATATTACCAGAATATTTTCCTTAAAGTTATTCTTTAAAGAAGGTAAAATATTTCTTTTGCTAAAACATACAAAATGGTTTGAACAGAACACAGGAAACATTTTTAAAGATATAATATTCTTTAAATATTTGGCACTTCTCACAAGATATTGAATGAAATACTACAAAAACACAGAGATATGATAGGATAAAGATTCTGTACTTGAGATTGTATGGCTTAATAGGAGAAGTTAAAATTGTTAATAAATGAATAAATAATGAAAGCTCAAAAGTTATGTTATCTGAGAGCTATGAATACTAACAAGACATATATTACAACAAGCAAAAATATTGACAAAGAATTGTGTTAGTCAGCTTTTCCTTTGCTGTGAAAATATACCTGAGAAAATCAATTTAAAGATGTAAAGGAGAGGTTTATTTGGGCTCATGTTTTCCAAGGTTAGTCCATGTTCACTTAGTTTCATTGTGAGACAGAAATCATGGCAGAAAGTCATGACAGAGGAAACTTGCTTGTTTAATGGTAGCCAGGAAGCCAAAAGATAGAGGAAGGTGCTAGGTTCCCAACATACCCTTCAAGTGCATGCTCCTCCTAACCTTCTTCCTTCAACTAGGCTTCAATCTCTCAAAGTTTCCATCTCTTCCAAACAGAGCCACTCTCTGGGAAGTAAGCCTTAACTCAAGAGGCTTTGGGGGACATTACACATCTAAATTACAACAAGGTATTTTAACTTGGTAAGCATATGATAACAAAATGACACAGACAAGGTGACTTAAACAACAGAAATGTATTTTCTCCAAGTTATGAAGGCTGGAAGTCCAAAATCAACACCTTCGCTGGTTCAATTTCTTTTCAGTTCTATGGCTGGTTCAATTTCTTCTGAGTTATCTCTCCCTGGCTTTCATAGTGCCACCTTCACAGTTTGTCTTCACATGGTCTGTCTTTCATCTATAGACAAATGATTGATATCTCTATGTCATCTCTTCCTCCCATTATAATGACTTAAATTAGATTGGATTAGGTCCACCCTAACAACTTCATTTTAATTAAATTACTTCTTTCAAGGCCCTATGTCCAAATATAATTACATTATGAATTATTGTAAGTTAGGACTTCAATATATAAGTTTTTGAGGAACACAATTCTTTCTATAGAAGAAAATATATTAACAGCAACTTGGAAAATAAAAATTGATTCTGCGAAGTAAGAAGTGATGAGTAAAATAGTAAATATGTTCAGATCAGAAAGAAACATTAAAAAATCATTGAAATCCTTGAATATCACCTTTGCAAATAATTATCATTCTGAAGTGCATATCTTATTTATGCCATACCCTTATTTGATGCTTCTAATGACTTCTTAACATTTCAAAAAGTATTCCAAGAAATTAAGGTGGACATAAGATTCTTCATCATCTGGCTGTTATTACCCTCTTCAGTCTTTTTTTAACCTCTCTACTTTGAGCTTCAGACCCCAGGGTTACCAAACTACTTGTATTTCTCTGAATATGTAATGCCTTTCTGTGCTTTCATCGTCATCATATGTTACTTTCTTTGAGGGGAAGTTTTGCCTGCTTGACAGAACACTACAAATACTGTTTAATCCTACAAATACAGACTTGTTCTGTAGAATGTCCTCCAAATCCCATGAGCACAGTTGACTATTTTCCTTATATGATTATGTGTTTTGGTCATTCACTATGACCAAAAAGCATGACTATGTTATGCTTTCTTTTCATCTACTTACAGTCAGTCCTCACTATTTTAAATTCTATATTTGCAAATATAGATGCTTTTGCAGTACCAAACTCAATGCTCATGGTCATTTTTTGACATGCATGGGGTGGCAAAAAATTTGAGTTGTTTAGTTTATGCTTTCTCAACTGAGAACTGACATCTTGCTTCAGCTCTCATACTGTACAGAAGTGTGACTTTTTCTTAGTTTTCCTTGTTTCACATATTTTATATTTCTGTGCTTCTTATTAGTGATTTTCTTGGATAAAATGACTGCCCAAGGCATAATGCTAAAGTGCTATCTAGAGTTCCCAATCATAAGAAAGCTCTGATGTACTTTAAAGAGAAAATACATATGCTAAATAAATTGCATTTCAACAAGTGTTATCGTGTGTTTCCCGTAAGTTCAAAGTTAAAAAATAAAGAATACAAAATTAAGTGATTTTAAAGAGAATGAACATTGGTAATTCATGACTAGGAACTTGCAGAAATCTAACCCTGTACTTTTCTGGAATCAATTTTTTCAGTATTTGCTAATTTAGTGTGCATAAAAACTCTACAGAACATAATCACTGCCAATAATATGAACTAACTACATATGTCTTGATTATTCTACTGTCAGCTCCTGATGTGTAGTTTCATAATTTGTTCATCTTATCATTTCTGGGACTTAAGCAGTAATTCTTAATACTATTGAAGCCAATTACAGATATTTATCAAGTGCTTGTTTAATAAAAGAAGAATAAATGTGTTATAATTAATCAAAGAATGACTGTAGACCTTTTTATTTTTGATTGACTAAATTGTAAGTTTTTGAACTAATAATTTGCATGAAAGAGGTCCACTTAAAGATTAATTTATAATCAGATAAGAGTAAAAAGGAGTGAAGAAACTAGATAAAAATGAAAGAAATGCTAGTAAGAGCAATTATAAAATATCCATAGTAGCTATATGTTAAATAGATTCTTCCCATAAAATTATATGCCAAAAGTTATGAACAGTGGCACATGCCTGTAATCCCAATTACTCAGGAGAATGAAGATGGAGAATTACAGGCTTGAAGCCAACCTGGACTAATTAGAAAGACCCTGTGTCAAAAAAAGAAAAAGGAAAGAAAAGAAAGAAAAGAAAAGGAAAAGGAAAGAAAAGAAAAGGAAAGGAAAAGAAAGAAAAGAAAAGAGAAGAGAAAAGAAAGGAAAAGGAAAGGAAAAGAAAAGAAAAGAAAGAACAGAAAAAAAAAAAAACATTGGGGATATAGATCAGTGGAAGAGCACTTTCCTAGTATGCATAAGCTGATGGGTTCAATTCCCAGTAAAACACACACACACCCGCGCGTGCGCGCGAACACACACACACACACAGCAAAACAAAACAAAAACACTAGGTTTCATGTGTGGTATTACATTTTTTTGTATTGAAAATAATTTGGTTTCTCATGGATTATGGAACTAAAAACACCACTGACCCAACTCTCTGTATAATATATTTTACTGTCTGAATATTGAATTGGGTCCCCTGGAGACAAATAGGATGAATCTAAAATTATATGACTGTCGGGAAGAATTTCTTCTTAACATTCATATCCTTCTGGCTCAAACAGCAGACACTGTGGTCAGCAAGGTAGTTACATGTAGATGCTGATTTCTAGATATTCACTCCTGCACAAAGCAGTAGTGATAGCACAGTATTAATTTCTTTGTTGCTAAAGGGACAACAGGTGGATTCACACACCAGAGCACTGAGAATGTCATTTCTATCTTTCTAGTGATAGAAACTTCTTTGTAAGTCTTGGTGTGCTTCAGCTAAACTAGGAAGTTGATTATTTCTAAATAAAATATACCCAGAATACAGTGGCAATTCAGGTAACTTCTGTATTCACCCATGATTAAACTATCCTAGGAATATGGTTTAAATGAATTTCGAGTGACAGAGGTTGCTTAAAGTTATAACTTGACAACCAGCATTTGTTATTTATGACAATAAGCAATTAATTAATCTATTATTTAAGCAAATGGAATACTATCCTGGGTCCTGCACTATTCATCAAGTAAAGTACAAGGAGTAAGAGAAAGAAAATTAACTCATATACATATTAATTATTTTTTAGTTCAAACTGGGTTTTTAATTCATTTTATTTAATATAATAATAAGTATTATTACAATTAAATAAGGCTGCATTATTAAAAAAGAATTGTGTCCCATAAAAGATGACATTCATAAACATATAAATGATATTAATTCATTTATTATTCAATCAAAACATCATTACTTTCTTCAGAGTTTGGAACATAGATATTCATAGATAATAGTCCTCTCTTCCAGGAAGTCATGCTTCCATATGGGAACAAATAAATTCTGTATGAATAATACATTTTGAAGACATAAAAGGGATTATTATGTTACTCAGGAAACATGGGGATTTCTGAGAATGTATATAGATCAGCCATTTTACTCAGAATAAGGGATTGTGATAGTTAAGTTTTCATTCCTGTGACTGAAAGACCAAACAAGAATAACTTAAATAAGGAATAGTTTGTTTTGGATCCTAGTATCAGTGATTCAGTCTGTGGTTGGCTGACTCCATTGCTCTGGGCCCAAGTGAGGCAAAACATCACGGTAGAAGGGTATTATGGAAGAAATCAGCTCATGATATCGCAGCTGGGAAAAAGAGAATTTTAATGCAAGGAGCTAGGGATAATATAATCCCCAGGACATGCACCCAGTAACCTATTTCCTTCTACCATACCTTATCTCCCTATAGTCACTACCCATTATTCCATTCATATTGTTATCCATCAAATAGATTAATCTACCAAATTGGTTGCAACTCACATAACCTAATCATTTTACCTCTGAACATTCCTATATTTTCTTACATATGAGCTTTGGGGAGACACTTCATATCCAAACCATAAAGGAGATTAAAGTTTGCCAAGTAATATCTCCCAGAGGTGGTGATTGAAATAACTTCAAAATATTTAAGGAAAAGCACAATGAAACCCTGAAATAGGTAATAGAAATTTTGTTTTATCAAACCTTCAGAGAGAACTTTTGATTAAAGAAATGTTGCTGCATCTCATTGTCCTATCTTCCTTCATAGACTGTAAGTTCTTGAGGGTCAACTGTTCATTCATGCATGAATGTTAGTATTAGTTTCTATTATGCTTTGGATATGAGTTTTTCCCCCAAAACTCATGTGTGAGACAATGCAAAAAAGTTTAGAGGTGAAATGATTATGTTTTTTTGAACCTTAACCCAATGAATGCATTATTCCATTTGAATGGATTAACCAGATGGTAACTGTAGGCAGGTGGCTGGAGTTCCCTATATATACTGGAGATTAATGCTCTACCTGAGGTACATGAGGTAAAGATTTTCTCCCATTCTGTAGGTTCTCTCTTCATATTATTCAATGTTTCCTTTGCTGTGAAGAAGATTTTTAGTTGAATAAAATCTCATTTATTGATTCTTAATTTTATTCCTTGTGCTTTAGGAGCCTTGTTAAGGAAGTCAGTTCCTAAGTCAATAATGGAGATTTGATCCTACTTTTTCTTATATTAGGCATGGGGTCTCTCTTCTAGTGCCTAAGTCCTTGATCTACTCTGAATCGAGTTTTGTGTAGTGTGAGAGACAGAGTTTTAATTTCATTAGCTACATATGGATTTCTAATTTTCCCAGCACCATTTGTTCAAGAGCCTACCTTTTCTCCAACATATGTTTTTAGCACCTTTGTCTAGTATGAGATAACTCTATTTATGTGGGTTTGTCTCCATGTCTTTTATTCTGCACCACTGGTCTACATTATCTGTTTTGGTGCCAATACCATGTCATTTTTCTTACTATAGCTCTGTAGTATAAGATCTGGTATTGTGATGCCTCCTGCATAACTTTTCTAACTAAGAATTGCTTTGGCTATTCTACATCTCTTATTTTTCCAAATGGGATTTCACAATTACTTTTTCTATTTCTATGAAGAATATCATTGGGATTTTAATTGGAATTGCATTAACTCTGTATAACATTTTTGGTAGTATGGACATTTTGACAATGTTAATTCCACTATCCAAGAACATGGAAGATTTTTTCCATCTTCTAAGGTCTTCTTCAATATCTTTATTTAGTGTTCTATAGTTTACATTGCAAAGGTCTTTCACCTCTTTTATTAGATTTATTCCAAAAGATTTTATTTGCTTTGAGGCTATTGTCAATGGAGTAGTTTTCCAAATTTGTCTTGTAGTGGATTCATCACTGATATATAGGAAGCCATTTGATTTGTGATTTTTTTTTTTTGTTTGTTTTTTTTTGGTACTGGGGATTGAACTCAGGGGCACTCGACCACTGAGCCACATCCCCAGCCCTATTTTGTGTTTTATGTAGAGACAGGGTCTCACTGAGTTGCTTAGCACCTCGCCATTGCTGAGGCTAGCTTTGAACTCAGGATTCTCCTGTCTCAGCCTCCCTAAGTGCTGGGATTACAGGCGTGTGCCACCATGCCTGGCGTGATTTATGATTTTTATTCTTCTATTTTGTTGAATTCTTTTAAGAGTTCTAGAAGTTTTATGGTAGAATTTTTTGGATCTCCTAAATATAGAATCATGTCATGTCATTGGCAAATAGTGATACTTTGAGTTCTTCTTTTCCTATTCATATGCCTTTAAATTCTTCGAATAGCTGTGGTTAGAGTTTCAAGAACTATGTTGAATAAAACGGTGAGAGAGGGCATTCCTGCCTTGTTCCCATTTTAAGGGGGAATACTTCCAATTTTTCTCCATTTAGAATGATGATGGCTTTAGGTTTAGCATATATAGCTTTTATGATGTTGAGATATGTTCCTATGATTCTTAGTTTTTCTAGTTTTTTGAACATGAAGGGGTGCTGTATTTTGTCAAATGCTTTTTCTGCATCTATTGAGATAATCATATGATTCTTGTCTTTAAGTCTATTGATGTGATGAATTTTGTTTATTGGTTTCCATATGTTGAACTAACCTTACATACCTGGGATGATCCCCACTCGATCATGGTGCAGTACTTTTTAAATATGTTTTTATATGTGATTTGCCAGAATTTTATTGGGAATTTTTGCAACTATGTTCATCAGGGATATTGGTCTGAAGTTTTCCTTCCCTATACTGTCTTCATTTGGTTTTGGTATCAGGGTGATACTAGTTTCATAGGATGAACATCCTTTTCTATTTCATGGAATAATTTGAGGAGTATTGGTGTTAATTTTTCTTTGAAGTTCTTGTAGAAACCTGCTGAGAATCCATCTGGTCCTAGGCTTTTCTTAGTTGGCAAGTTTTTGATGGCATCTTCTATTTCATTGCTTGAAATTGATCTGTTTAAATTGTGTATGTCCTCCTGATTCAGTTTAGATAGGCCATGTGTCTCTAGAAGTTTGTCGATGTCTGAGATTTTCTATTTTATTGGAGTATAAATTTTCAAAATAGTTTCTAATTACCTATGTATTTCAGTAGTGTCTGTCATGATATTTACTTTTTCATCACAAATTTTGGTAATTTGAGGTTTCTCTTTCTCTTCATTAGTGTGTCTAAGGATTTATCAATTCTATTTATTTTTTCAAAGAAACAACTTTTCATTTTGTTAATTTTTTAAATTGTTTCCCTTGTTTCAATGTCATTGATTTCAGCTCTAATTTTAATTATTTCCTGTTTTCTACTGCTTTTGGTGATGATATGTTCTTCTTTTTCTAGGGTTTTCACATGTAATGTTAGGTCATTTATTCATTGACTTTCTATTCTTTTAATGAAGGAGCTCAATGGCACTGCCTTCATAGTGTCCCAGGGATTTTGATATGTTGTATATTCTCATTTACCTCTAATTATGTTTTTATTTCATCCCTGATTTCTTCTGCCAACCATTCATCATTCAATAGTGTATTATTTAGCCTCCAGGTGTGGGAGTATCTTCTATTTCTTATTCTATTGTTGATTTCTAATTTAATTCCATTATGTTCTGATAGAATGCAGGGTAGTATCTCTATTTTTTTGTATTTGCTGAGAGTTGCTTTGTGGCAGAAGATATGGTCTATTTTAGAGTAGGTCTGTGTGCTGCTGAGAAGAAAGTGTATATTCACTCATTGATGAATGAAATATTCTCTAAATGCCTGTTAAGTCTACATTATTAATTGTATTACTTAGTTCTATAGTTTCTTTGTTTAATTTTTGTTTGGAGGATTTATCCAGTAGTGATAATTGAATGTTAAAGTCACCCAGTATTATTGTGTTATGGTTTATTTGATTCTTGAAATTGAGAAGAATTTGTTTGATGTATGTAGATGCTCCATTGTTTGGGGTATAAATATTTATGATTGTTATGTCTGGTTGATGTATAATCCTCTTAAGCAGTATAAAATGTCCTTCTTTGTCCCTTTCAATTAATTTTGGCTTGATGTCCACTTTATCTGATATGAGGATAGAAACCCCTGCTTGTTTTTGTGACCCATATGGGTGATATTTTTTTTCCTATCTTTTCACCTTCAGTCTGTGGATGTCTTTGCTTATGAGGTGAATCACTTGGATATAATTTTTGGGTCTTGTTTTTTAATTCAATTTACTATTCTATGTCTTCTGATTGATGAGTTTAGGCCATTAGTGTTCAAGGTTATTATCAAGATATAATTTTTATTCCCAGTCATTTGGTTTATTTTTGGTTTTTATTTTGAATTAGTTTCTCTTTGATTGACTATTCATTTAGTGTAGTTCCTCCCTTCATTGGTTTTCACATTTTTTTCATTTCATCTTCTTGGAATATTTTGTAGAGAATATTCTGTAATGCAAGCTTTTTAGCTGTGAATGCTTTTAACTTGTTTATCATAGAGGAATTTTGTTTCATCTTCAAATCTGAAGCTTAATTTTGCTGGATATAGGATTCTTGCTTGACAACCATTTTCTTTCAGAGGTTGATATATGTTATTCCAGGATCTCCTAGCTTTTAGGATCTGGGTTGAGAAATCAGCTGAAATATGAATTGGTGTGCCTCTATATGTAATCTGATATTCTTCTCTCACAGGCTTTAAAATTCTATCCTTATTCCACATGCTAGGCATTTTCATTCTAATGTGCCCTGATGTGGGTCTGTTGTCCTGGTGAGGTCTTATAAGCCTCTTGTATTTGATTTTCCATTTCATTCTTTAGACTTGGAAAATTTTCTGGTATTATTTCATTGAATATTATGCATTCCCTTGGTTTGTATCTCTGTGCCTTCATCCTGATAATTCTTAAATTTGGTCTATTCATGTTATCCTACAATTCTTGAAAATTCTGTTCATGGTTTCTTTAACATTCTCTCCTTGATCAACTCTATTTTCAGACTTACATATTTTGTTTTTATTGCCTGAAGTTCTGTCTTCCAAGTGGTCTAGTCTGTTGGTGATGCTTTCTTTTGACTTTTTAATTTAGTTTATTTATTCCTTCATTTTGAGAATTTCTGCTTGGTTTTATTTTCAGAATCTCTGCCTCTTTGTTGAAGTGATCTTTCGCTTTCTGTATTTTCTCTCTGCTTTAATTCCTTATAACATCTTTTACTTCACAGATCAGTCCAACCATGTACATTCTAATCTCCTTCTCCAACATTTCTTCCACTGTGGTGTTTGGGATGATTTGTTCCTTTGCTTTTTCATGTTTGTGTGTCTACTTATCTAACAGTATGGATCTGAGGCAATAGTTTCTACCCTGTGGACTTATAATGTCCCTGAACTTTCCAGTACCTCACTGTTTAAGGGACACAAATAATAATAACAACCAATGCATCTGCTTACAACATTATAAGGCTTCTCCAGCATGCATGATCAACTTTTCCAAACTCCTGCAACAAACCAGTTCCAAAGACTTCTGAATCACATGGTCAGGTGTGTCACAGTAACAACCCCACTTCTCAGTACCAATGTCTATGTAGTCCGATTTTTGTCACTGTGACTAAAATACCTGGCAAGAGCAACTTAGGTTAAAATCAAATTATTAATGGAAATTAGGAAAGATTAAATTATTAATGCATTAAATATACTAATTCACTGATTGGATTATAACTCTTATAATTTAATCATTTCACTGCTGAACATTTTTTCATTGTCTCACACATGAGCTTTTGAGGGACACCATATCCAAACAATAACAGCCTTTGCATAAAATGGATGCAAACATCTTCTAGTGAATGTTTGTTAAACTAACTATTTGCCCCATCCTACTCTTTTGCTAATTGCCTCTTCTCCCACTCAGAACAATAGATACAAAGTCATGGGCCTGGAAATTAAATATTATGTTACCATTCCAATCTGTACTCATTATTAGGACCAAGGTTCACCAAATGGTTTATATTGAGTTAATGTGTTCCTTCTTTAGGAAATTTTAAATTCAGACTAAACGCTTTCATTTTAGGTAAAATATGCTGTGCTTTAAAGGAGAATATGTGTATTAGTTCTCTTCAGCCCCACAGAGAGGAATATAGAATAGTATTTTAAAAGAATCAGCATGCAGTAAGAAAATGAAATGAAGTGATTGCTGGAGACACCAGTACAGCAGTTAAGAACACATCAGTTTCTAGTTCTGCCATCTTCCTAAGAGCACCATTGGTTCCATTAAAAACAAACAAACAAACAAAACTTTATGTTATTTTTTCTTTTGTATACTCTTGCTTTAAAGTATTCCTTGAGAAGTAGTAATCATTAATAAAGGTTTGACCTATAGTTCTTGGGATATAAATCCAGGTTTGTTATAATTCTGCAAAGGTTTTCAATTATCTGTTTCCAAAGTATATAACTATATAAAGGAGATAATAGAATAGTGTAGTAGATTTAATTAGATGTGTGTGTTTGTATATGTATATGTATAATATATGTCATTCAGCTATATAAATACCTATGCTTTAGTCAACTTTTTCAAAAGACATGACAAAAATAATGTATAGTCAGAAAAGTTCATTTTGGCTCATGGTTTCAGAGGTTTAGTCCATGGAGAGCAGACTCCATAGCTCAGGGCCTGAGGTGATGCATAACATCATGGCAGAAGTTTGTAGAGGAAGAAAGCTGCTCATGTCATGGTAAATAAGAAGCAGAGAGAGCTCTGCTCACTAGAGACAAAATATGTACATCAAAGGCACCCTCTCTCCAGTGACCTACCTACTCCAACCACATCCTACCTGCTACAGTTACCAACCAGTTAATCCATATCTGGAGAATAAGCCACTGATTAAGTTTCACCTCTGGACTTTCTTGTGTTGTCCCAATTATGAGCTTTTTGGGGACACCACATAATCAAATCATAAAAACCTGTATATATGTAAATGAAAAATGCTTGTACATATATTATATATACTTGTATAAATGCATGTATTACATAAACTTAAAATAAAGGCAACAAATGCCTATAAATACATAAATAAAAAATATATAAATATGTCCTTCATTTAAATTCATCATCAACCAATAAGATAATTATACACAAACCACACACACATACCTCTGAAAAGATTTAATGGCTAAAAAATTGTATACTCAGTAAATTTCAGTATGACAAAAAGAACGCAGTAGAGGAGTGAACATTTTTGTCTTCTAGTGACTTTGGATGGTCTCTATATGTTACTATGCAATGAACAAACAAGTGCCTTTCCTTCCAAAGGGAGGATATTAAAACCAATCCTTGTTTTCTTTGAAATTTTTAGGTACCTGCAATTGGACTTTCCAAAAAATTCCTCCAACAAGCTGCTACTAAGCTCAGTGTATGCCCATCATCTGGCTCTCTAGACAATTCCCACATCTTACAACATATTAGAGCAGGAGATGTTCTTTCCTCAAGCACATCAAGCATTCCTCTATTCTCCCATCATTGTAATCCTCTTCCAGGTAAAATAAAAGAACAAGACAGTGTTCCTCATCTTACTAGCATCAATGTAACACTTTATCCAATAGAGCACACTTAGTGGCTATATTAGTTTTCTAGGGCTGCTGTACAAAAGTAACACAAACTGAATAGCTTAAACAAGATTAATGTATCACAAATCTGGAAACGAGAAATCTAAGAACAATGTGTTGGCAGGGTCATTTTCCCTTGGAAGATGGTAGGAAAAGATCTGTTTCAGATCACTCTCTTAGCTTCTGTAGTTTCTTACTATGCAGTAGCTTCACTTTGATCTTCACACAGCATTCTTTTCATGTTCATGTTTGTCCATGTCCAAAAGTTGACTTTTTATAAAGATACCTGTTACAGTGGAATAGGGCCTGCCTTTTTAGCCTTGTCTTAACTTGATCATCTACAAACATTCTGCTTCCAAATGAGATACCACTCACATACACTGAGTGGGGGTTTAGAAATTTCACTTCATTTCTTTAGAGGGGAAAAAAACACAACAAAATTTATGACATAGTGGTCATAGTTTGTTCTTTTGCCACCACTAAACAAATATTAATTATGGAAGGCCACCAGGCTAAGAATAATAAGCATTGAATCTTGGCTAGTCTATTGCAAATGTTTTCTTATTCTGACATGGAAAAATGGATAATTCAAGGATATAGGTACAGAAATAATGGAATCAACACAATTCTTCCAGGATTTGACTCTGTTCTAGATGAGGATTTTTTAAAATTCTTATAGGAGACCAAATGTCATTGTTAGTTTTTAAAAATATTCAAATATTGAGAAAAATATGCATTCAGCCTTCCATAGCCACAGATTTTGCATTTGCAGATTCAACCATCACATTTTGAAAACATTTTTAATTGAATCTGTAGTAAACACATACATTTTTTTTGTCATTATTATCTAAAAAATACAACTACTACATGGAATTTGAATGCATTGTATTTCGTTTCATAAGTAATCTACAGATGATTGAAAGTATATGGGGGAATTACGCACATTATATGAAAATGTCACAGTATTTTGTATGAAGGACTTAAGCATCTATAGATTTTTTTTATCCACTAGCATTAGGTAGTGGAGGTCTTAAACTTATGTCCTGAAGGATAACACTATTTTAATCACCATAAATGTTAGAAGTATAAACATGAGTAAGACATATAACATTTCATCTTTTTTTTTTTGTACCAGGGATTGAACCCAGAAGAGCTTAACCGCTGAGCTACACACTCATCATAACACTTCATCTTGAGACCTTACCATTTTAACAAGTGAAATCGATAGTTATAGGCTAAATTACAAAAACTATGATTAGCTGTTTAATGAAATTATAAACAAAGTATTATTGGAAAATAGAGGATCAAAATATTAAACATACCTGAAATACTAAAAGAAAGCTTTAGAGAAACATAATCATACAATAAACAGTGGGAATGAAATTAAATGATGGTTAAGCACAGCCCTGAAAGATAAAAAAAAAAAAATGTTATGTGGTACAAAACAGGATGACGACAATTATGCAGTTAAAGAACAATAACAATTTAGAAGTTGCAATTATTATTCTTTTAATACTTGTTAAAATACTATAATACGTCACACCAATTAAAATGCTAAACAACTCCACACCTATACCATAAATGTAGTCTTCAAATTGTTTTTTGACTCATCAACATTGAGTGGTTTCCTCTTAACTTTTTAATATGCTAAATGAAGATTTAATTTGTCCTTTCGCATGCATCCTACTCCCAATATAAGTATCATTCTATTAATAGCTTTATATAATATAACTGACTCATAACCACAGTCTTTCATAAATTCCCACTGTTTAAATTAATATTAATATTATTCCACACTTTCTTTTATTTCTTCATTCTATTTTTATCTAAAAGTTTTTGGATATTATGTATACTTTTATACTGTCAAGAATAGGAATAGATATAAAAGATCAAATTATATTTTATAATTATAATCAAGCTCTCAATGGTTTGTCCATAGTTGGACTCCAAGTGCTAAAATACATAAATATCATTTATGCTATTACAACTATATAATTATGATTCACTGCAGGAGTGAGTATTTTGATATGAATATATTAAGCTCTCTAACTTTCTAATGCCTTAAGCCCTCTGCTACTCAAATGGGAATGTTCAAATGGATTCTCTACACTTCACTAATTGCTCAAAACCATGCCAATTTAATTTGCTTCATGTTTGGATCATGCTTTTCTTGCACTGTTTTTAATTTTCTGATTTCTCAAATAATTTTGGACTTAGAAATGTTGAAAGCAGGTGCTGAGAGTTCACATATACTGCTCAGCCAGATTTCCTCATGTTAAATCTTACCTAACTATATATCAATTATCAAAGAAAAGACATTAACATTGTTACCATGGACCTTACTGGAATCTGACCAATTTCTGCCAAATATCCTTTTTATTTTCCCAGGTCCAAAGTAGAATCCATATTGAATTTATTTTTCAAGTCTCCATATATTCCACTCTGTGATAATTGTTCAGTGTCTATTTATTTATCATGACCTTGAATCTTTTGATAAGTACCAGTGAATTATTTTATAAGAACATCTCTCGATTCAGTTGTGTTGTTTCCTCATGAACAGATTATCATTATGTAGGAATAGCATGGGATTCATATATGTTATTCTTATTAACTCTTATTCATGGGCTCATGATGTCAATGTACTTTATTTTCAGTGCTTTTAATTTGTTTAATGTGGTATCTGGTGAGCTGTGGCACTGTACACAGTTACAATATTCCCTTTGTAATTGGTAGATATTTAGTAGGAGATGCTTTGAGATTGTACACTTATTTCTGTTCACCTTTATTTTTCAACTGCTAATTACAGAATGCATCAGTGAGTCTTGTGGTAATAGCAATTAATGTATTGTTTGCCTAACATTGGTTTCATAGTTATCTCATCTTTTCTACATTTATTAATTGGAATTGTTTGCATAAGAGAGCTGTCTCTCCTACACTATTGTTTATTAAATTATTTATTTGTATTATATTGGGCTAAATTTTATTTTTTTTTATTCTATGGCTTATAAGACAATGCCAACATTATTTCATTAATTGATCAAACTTTCCCATTATGGACCCTTGTTATACTCTTTAAGTTGAACTTACATCTTTTTAAATTTACTCTACTCTTTATAAATCACTTCATTATTTTGGTAGATAACAAAATGTCCCAGGGACATGCATGCTACATTTTCCCTGGCCTAGCGCTGGAATCAGTTTTTTCCAAGAAGCAAGTTTCCTTTTATCAGAAGGTAAAAATTACTAAGCAAGATTTGGGCACTAAATATTCATTGCTATAAAGGAATCATGTGTCTAGGATCTCTCAACATCTAAACAGAGGAAGAGGAAATAAATTATGTAACTAATATGTTGATTAATCTTGGCCACTGACTTGACTGGATTAAGAGATGCTTAGAAGATTGATAGAACACAGTTTTGAATGTGTCTGTGAATGTGTTTACAGAGACAATTGGTATGTGGATCAGTGAAGTGAGGGGAAAGACCCACACCGATTGTGGGTGGCACCATCTAAAAGGCTGAGGCCTGGGTAGAACAGAATGTGGAAGGAAGAGAAACCTCATGCCTTTCCGCAAGCTCAACTTTTCTTGAGTGATGCAAATTTTGCTGCTCCCATTGCCCCCAGTCACCAGACTCCATATTCATTACCCTTTGAATGTGAATCTGTTCCAGAGACTCCCAGAGAGCTTCAATACCTTCAGTCTCAGACTGGGGCTGCATCATTGGTCCCTGCTGTTCTGAAGCTCTCAGTTTCTAGACAGAAGTGCTACTTATTTTCTCAACTCTCCAACCTATAGATAGCCACCATGGGATTACTCAGCCTCCAATTGTGTAAATCCATATAATAAATCCCCCTCATAATTAGATATGCATTCCATTAGTCCTAATTCCCTGTAGAAAACTGAATAATGACTTAATTGTCATTATATACATATATATATGACTTGTTAATTGTATTATCTTTATTTTGTTTTTTTTATGTGGTGCTGAGGATCGAACCCAGTGCCTCACACATGTGAGGCAAGCACTCTGCCACTGAGCCACAACCTCAGCCCCTGTTAATTGTATTGTTATAATATATATTATGGTTTATCTGTCCATCTACCTACCTATCTACCTATCTACATAAGCATATTTCCATTTAAAAAAAAAACAACTAAAAGCTAATTCTAGGTCATCCTGGTCTTCCTATTTTCTTGTTTGTGATGACTTTCTCTGAAAAGACTGTCTCTATCTACAATATATTTACATATTTGTTCAGTTCTAGTACTCACACAATATAGTTACAAAGTTGCTAAGATGTGTCCCTGAAAGAAACATATTTATTACTTAGGAAACAGTGTCTGGGATAGTTCTTTTTGTCTTTTAGCATTATAGCAATATAGCAGCTTATCAACTTATTTTGATAAGTTACTATAAGCAACTTATCAAAACACTGTTTTCCAAAGCTACTGAGGTTATGCCTTTTATCATCATTGCTCTTGAATGTGGTTAAAGATTATTACTTTTATTTTTTCAAATTTTCCTTTGTAATATAGTTAGACTTATTTTTTACTGTTTGTATTCCACATTGGTTTCTTCCACATTCTGGTCAAATTAATTAATTATATTTTTAAAAAATTTTGGAATGAGAACCATTACAATAATTGTAAGAATCAGAAATATACAAAAGTATATCCTAAGAAGCATATCCTTCCTTACCATATAATCTGTTCTAATACCCCTTTGTCTTACCTTATTGTTTCTATAACAAAATATAAATAATACAATAAATTGGAGACCACCAGCGTAGAGGAATGGGACCAGGAAAGAGAAAAGGGAAGTTTTTGGGGGGAAGCAAAATTAACCAAATTATATTTTTACTTTCATATATAAATATGCCAAAATAAAATCCATTATTCTGTATAAATAATATACACCAACAAAAATAAAATAAGCACAATTATATTAAATTACTTAAGTAACAAAAAGAGAAAGTATACAACAATTACAACTATAAAAAATCTTATTAGAAGCTGGGCGCGGTGGCTCAAGCCTGTAATCCCAGCACTTTGGGAGGTTGAGAGAGGAGAATCGCGAGTTCAAAGCCAGCCTTAGCAATGTGAGGCGCTAAGCAACTCAGTGAGACCCTGTCTCTACATAAAACACAAAATAGGGCTGGGGATGTGGCTCAGTGGTCGAGTACCCCTGAGTTCAATCCCCAGTACTACAAAAAAAAAAAATCTTATTAGATAGTCTTCAAAGCAAAAAAGTAAAAATAAAGCAAAAAGAAAAGAGACTAGGTAATTTATAAACAAGGGAAATGTATTCCTCAAAGTTTAGAAGACTGTGAGGTTCAAGATCAAAACATGGGCATTTCAATGCCTGTGGAAAATTCCTGTCTGTGCCTAGATGGCCTCACATGGTGGAGGGGTGAACAAGCTCACTCCGGTTTCTTTTATAAGGACATTAATCCTGTTCATAAGTATGTTCATAGTATGACCTAATTGTCTCTCTAAGTATGTTCATAGTATGACCTAATTGTCTCTCTAAGTTCTCATTACTTGATACTGACACATTGGGGATGAATTTCAACAAATGAATATGAGGGGGACACAAACATTTAGACCACAGCATTCTACCCCTGACACCTCCAAATTCATGTCCTTCTCACATGGAAAATACACTCATTACATGTAAAATACATTCATTCATCTCAAAAGCTCCAAAACTTAACTCATTCTTTCCAATGTCAGATCAAAAGTCTAAAGTCCAGAGTGTCCTCTAAATATCATCTAAATCAAATATAGGAGAGAATTGAAAATACAATTCATCCTGAGGAACATTGCCTACCAGCTGTGAACCTGTGAAATCAAACAAGTTATGTAGTTCCAAAAAATAAATAAATAGTGAGATAAGCATAGAATATTCACTCCTATTTCAAAAGGAAGAAATAAGAAGGAAAGAAAAATTAAGCCCCAAACATAGAAAGGAAAACAACAATAAATTTTAAATTTAGAGAGAAATCTTTGACTCCATTGGCCACATTCTGGTCACTCTAGAGTGTGATTGGACTATTTTTTTGATCATAATAAATTTAGGTTTTAACTTAATGAAAACTGGCAACTTTATAATGATGAATCATCCTCTCCAAAAATATAGGATAGCTTTACATCAATTTAAGTTTAGTGTTTTCAGTTTTAAGAATATTTTACAAAAATTTGTATAGTTTTTGTGCACTTTACATTTATATTTAATATTTAATTTTCTTTGTTACAGTTACAAATGGGATTTGATTACATGATCTCACCTAATTATTTATTGTTTCTGTATAAAAAAGTTATGACTTTGGTATGCTTACTTTATATACCAGTACTTTTCTGAACTTCTTTCTTGTTTGAGTTTTATCATTGATTATATTTGATAAATGAAATAGGAGATGAGCTGGCTTTTCCTTACCCATTGTCTTCTAATAGTTGACACCTCTTCTCTTATTAGATTGACTGATTCTCATAACAGAGTTGAAGGGCCATGTGTCATTTGTTGTCACATTTGTTGGTTTTCCGGTTGACTTTTATAGTGTCTGCTATCAGAATCATCATCCCTTTATTTGTATTTGCATTTTTCTGGCACATATCTGTTTATACCTTTTTGCATCACTTTGTTTGAGGAACATCCTTTATGTGCAGCATATAATTGAGTCTTGATTTTGAGTTCATGTAAGCATCTTTTTTTTTCTTAACTAGGGAAAGATAAGCCCATAATTCATGTGAAAAATATTTTTAATCACAATCTTCATTATACTTTATTCTTATTTTGTAGTATTAACATACTTAAATCATATTAACTCCATTGACTTATATACTTCTTTCAGTGATTTCTTCTTGCCTATCTTCTATTACATTCTTTTTATATTTCCTTATGTATTTTTATCTTCTTTTTATTATTTTCATTTTCTGCACTGTTTTCCTGCCTTCAATGGTGCATTCAGTTTTAATTTGCATTTATTCTCCTTTTTATCCTTGACATTTATTTTTAATTTAGGAGGTTTTTTTTTCCCTAATTCTCCCTCCCCCCAACCCCAAGTTCAATCTATTCCCTTTTTTGTTCCTTTTTTCTTTAGGGAGAGGTAAGAAAGGGGGTTTACTAAGGATTGAACCCAGGGGCCCTTTACCACTGAGCTATATCCTTAGTCCTTTTTATTTTTATTTTGAGACAGAGTCTCACAGAATTTCTCATAGTCTCACTGAGTTCCCAAGGCTAGTGTCCCACTGGAAATTTTCCTGTCAATCTCTCAAATCGCTGGATTCACAGGCATAAACCACTGTGCCTGGTGGTTCATTTCTCCTTTTTTTTTTGGTCTAAATTTCTAATTCAAAAAGTTTTGACATGATCACAAATTCTTGTCTGAGCACATATAATTGTCTTTTGGAATGTTGGTTTGCATACTTGGTTTTTATTTGTTTTGCTTTGTTTGGTTTAGCAGAAGGAATCTATTTTCTTCCCTTGGTATATGTAAATTTGTTTTCTATTTTATTTTAATAGTTTTGTATAGATTTCATTTTACTTCTGTTCTTTTTTATGGTTTTAGGGCATTCATAATATTCCTTGTGTAATGACACTCTCTTCTTTTTGTATAGCACAATCCACATACTTTAGATGTGTGTCTGTTTGATGCTGGGGAAGGGTGGCCTGATTTCAAGATCCCCTTTGGTCTATTATGGCACTACGGTTCCTCCCCTTTTCTACTTTCTGCTATCACTAACCAATTGCTAAAGCACTTCTTCCTGTTCTGCTTGGCTTTCCCCAGGGGGTCAGAGTCTCTTTGCATCTAATCCTTTACCCCTGACCTGCTGTTTTAAAACTCTTTCTTTCATTCTGTGATCAGAACCTTCCAAATTTCCACTATTTCAGAATGTTTTGTTGTTTCACTTCACACAGTCCATCACCGGCCATCCTCATCAGCTGTCTTCCTGTATTTTTCTTTTTTTTACTTTGTTCTTTTTTGATCAGATTTTAGGCATCACAATGCACTGAGGTTATAGGGTGAGAGGCAGGAGTATGAGCTCACACACTGAGATTTAGTCATTTTATTCATATTTATTTTGTGACTGTGACATTCTCTGTCTTTAAGCTACAAGGATGGCATAGATTTTCACAAGCTGTACATTTCCTTTTTTGTTTTCTTTTCATATGAGTTGGGAGAATATGTTTGAAGATACTTGGTTTGTTACTGTCTTTGTTCTCAGCTATTCGGAAGTCTGGGCTCATGGACTAAATTTGTTTGCTTTCTTGTTTGTTTTAATACTTCAAATGGCTTTTTATTTTTCCTTATTATGGAAATAATACTTAAAAAAATGTTCAGCCATGGTGGCACATGCCTCTAATCCCAGCAGCTCGGGAGGCTGAGGCAGGGGGATTATGGGTTCAAAGCCAGCCTCAGCAAAAGCAAGGGCAAAGCAACTCAGTGAGACTCTGTCGCTAAATAAAATACAAAATAGGGCTGGGGATGTGCTCAGTGGTCAAGTTCCCCTGAGTTCAATCCCTGGTAACCACCCCCCAAAAGAAACCAAGTATAATATTTTTCAGTTTATTTATAAACATATTCATAGCCAGTATTTTATTACCTTTTTAATTTCTTCAGATTTTATGTCTAATTTTAAAAGACTGATACATATTTAAATCCTGATTTTCATACCATGATGTTATAGTTCTGTTGTTTACTTTTCCCAGGATTTCTAATTACCATTTTCTTTTTTAATTTCTTTTTGTTTTATTTGTTGAAAAGGAATTTTCTTTCCCCATAAATTCAGTAATGAAGGATGCTGCCATCCATTAGAGTTACCTGATTTGCATTTGTCCTCCTTACTACTTCTTCAGAGAGGAGTGTCTTATCTAACAAGCAAATTTTTGGAGTAAAAACAAAATATATGGTCAGTTCTTTTCTCCCTTTTTCTTCAAATCTGATATATCACAAAGTGAAGTTCCCAAATAAATCTTTTTTAAAAGGATATCTTAAAAGGGAGAGATATTTAAGTTGTTACTAGATCAAAAAGTGACTGAAACCCAAGGACATCTGATAGAAGAACAGAGCAAAATATAAGATAGCAGACTTGAATGTGTTCTCCACAGGAAATCAGTACCGGAGACACATATGGAAGAAGACTGAAAACTCCTGATGGAGAATTCCCTGCAATTTTCCAATAGTAAAATAAGAAACATCTTCAGAAAGTGTAAACAGATAAGAGGGAAGAAAAAAGGAAGATCAACATGAAATAGTTGAAATATGTTTGGATGACATTGTAAGGTATTTTAGTTATCATATGTAGCGTGTATGCTGTGGTCCCAATACTCATGTCTGAACCTCAAGGTGATAGCACTAAGAAGCAGGGCCTTTGGGAAGCTTTGCCCTTATGGACAGTGTTAGCATCACAGAGTTAGTTAGCCCCTTTCGCCACGTGAGGACATAGGTAGAAGGCACTGTCCATGAACCACCTGACTCCTGAATCTTGGATTTCTCAGTCTCCAGAACTATGAGAAATAAACTTCTGTTTTATGTAAGCCATCCAGTTTACAGTATCTTGTTATGGCGAGACACATAAGCTCAAACAATGCCTGAGAAATTTAAGACATTTTTTTATTAAAAGAAAAAATAGTAAGGCATACAGGGATGCTGTGTAGATTTACAATAAAACAAACTCAGGCTTGGGTCAGATGTTGGATTTGTACAATTCAGAGAAGAATGGGAGAAGCACCAATTTCTGACTAGTAGGAGCACAAACTTCAAAAACATGAACAGCAACTTGAGTTCAAAATTTGCTGAGTGTTATTCTCCAGTTGAAACAAATATGAGTAATTAATGGGAAAGAAAAGCATTCTATTTTAAACTTGGGTAAAAGACAATCATGATCTGAAGGTACAACATACTTTTGTTATGCTTTTTGGTGGAAGATGCCATTTTTACCAAATAAGTTTAGATTCACAGGTAGACCTGGGACTATGAACTTAACTTACAAATTCAAGTCAATTTTATTCCAATTTAGTTTTAAACTTTTTTAAACTTTAAAACATTGACTTTAACTTTTTGGAATATTAATTTATTACTGGATATTTGATAATAGGATAGGGTTATATTTTAAATTTGGAGCTTCCTTATTTTTTGTCACTGTATTATTATAACAATCAACTGATACCATTGCTACACATAATTTAAGTTGGAAAGTGGGATTAAAAAATGGATTTTCAACCTGTGATACAGAGCAGCCTTGAAATGCATTTGATTTATGTAGTGCATTAATGCATTTCAGAATTTTCTGGAAGATGGTAATACAGTGATAAACTCAGGTGTATAGGAAAACAGTGCTGAGAACCTTCTGATCCTTGCCTGCAAATCTAGACACATTATTGCTTCAAGGTTGTGCAGATGATTTAAGCTAACAAATCCAGGATATTTGGAATGTTACATTCAGAATCCTTCTTCCCCTGGCTTCTTGGCCTGTCAGGCCCCCCTATCACTATGAGCTTTCAAGAATCCATTTGTGTTTGTGGAAGTCATTTCCTTAGAGGATTTTAGACAGAGAAAATGAAGTTTCACCCATATTTGTACAATTTGCATTGAAATATATGCTAGATCAATGATATTATTCTGACTGCCAGTAGTGCACAATTCATTTATAAGCCACCAACATGACTGTATTGATGAATAGTAATTGAAATACCTGCCAGGTTCTTAGTATATTCTATGAAAAGTGTGTCTTGTGAGAGGAAAATTGAAAGCCCAGATCCAGGCTACATAGGATAGTGTGCACACCATTAATAGGTAGCTCACGATAAGGTATTGGTTTTTATTCTATGAAAAATTGTGAAGCTCAAAATAGGTTTTTATCAAAAGTGTGGCAAAGTTTGATTCATGAAATAAAAATCCACTGTTTGGAGAATGGATACAAAAGCAACAAGAATGAAAGCAGAAAGATTGTACTTCCCTTGCTCAGCTGCCTCCAAATAGCAACTTCTCTATGGCTTTTTGAAGAAGACCTGCATATTCTCTTAGGTGTTCTTAGCTCAGAGGCATCTAATTTTAGCAGAATCCACAAAATATGAACATTTCCATATTTAATGGCACACAGCAGGAAAGCCCCTTGAGCAAGGAAGAGTTGGAGTTTTGCCAAGCTTTCAGCAGGAGGGCTCACTAAAAAATCACTAGGGTTGGATTTGTGTCCAAAAATGAGCAAAGTAGTAATAAGGCTTTCTCAGGTCTAAAGTACAAATTCAAGAAGCCTTTTGGAATTAGAACTTGGCCAAATTTACCACAGTAATTAAATGTTTGAACAAACATGTATTATTTCCTTTAGGTAGTTATCTCCTATAGTGCCTATGAGTGAATTTACATGATGTCAATATAAAGGTACTTTTCTTCAACTTTGTACAGAAATACGTCAGTACAGCTACTTTTCTTTGTAAGTAAGCAAGAAAACTTGTACATTTCCTCATTCCTCTTAAGTATTTTGTTTAATATGTCATAGTCCATGTGACAAACAGTGCACTGCAGTGTCTAAACGATGTACTTCCAGTCTAAATTTAATAATTGGTGCCAGGAAATGGCTAATTGTTTGCTAAAACAATTGTATATGAATCTTAAATCAAAGACAGGAAAGATCTCTAAAATTAAGATTTCAGTAGTTTCAAATACAAATACTTACCACTGACACTGGTTAAAGGAAAATGTCCTTTGGAAGAATTTACTGTTAGAAAAACTTTGGAACACAGTGAAGAACTGTTATTGCAGGAATATAGGGACAGTCATAACATTAGCTATTGTTATGCCTTAAGCTGTGTGCAAATCTAGGAGAAAGTTTCTCCTTCATTCTGAACCTTTTTTTTTCCTCAGCTGACATCATTCTTATATGCCACTCAAGGCTATTTCTAATTGAAACAATTATTTCTTTCCTCTAAATAATTGCCTGTAAGACGGTGCCTTCATCAGTAACTTTGTCTATTTATAGATTGTATTTTTAATTTTTATTAAAAAATAACTTATAAGTATTCAGTTTATAAAATTTCAGAAATTGAACCTATGTGGCTAAGCAGCTCTCACATCAAGAATGGGACTAGAGAACATCATCTTAAGTGAAATAAATGACTCAGAAAATCAAGGGTAGAATGTTTTCTCTCAATGTAAAAGGGAGAGAGGGAGTGCGAGAGAGAGAGAGAGAGAGAGAGAGAGAGAGAGAGAGGAAGAGGACTGAGAGAGAGGGAAGGCATGGGGAAATATTGGAAATAAAACCTATGAAATTATGCTTTGCCCATGCAGGAATATATCACAGTGAAACTCACTTTTTATAATATAAATATATATATACAATATTAATTTGTTAATTAAAAGATATTGTAATAGAAGGGAGATTAGTAGAGTAGAGTGGATGGGGAAGGGAGAGGAAAAGGAAAGGTACTGTAGAATGATACTGATCAAATTATGTACATGTGTGAATATGGCATAATCAATCACACTACTATATATAATTATAATGCACCAGTAAAAGTTTAAAAAACCATAGAAAATTACAAGTAGCATGGAGCCCCTAGTTTTTACTCTCCTTGGTTTTTATTTCATCATGAAAATGCTGATTGGAATTTCTGCATCTGTGGATCTTGTCAGCCATTAACTTCACAGTAGAACAATCTCCCAAGATGTTCCTCTTGGATTAGTCAAATTCCTCAGAGAAACAGCCTGCAATCTCTTATGTGGAGGATAACCCCTTGGCTCTCAGCATACTGGGAGTCCAGCAAGTTTATCTAATGCATCTCAATATCACACATTATTCTCACCTTCAAATATGCATAACAGCTCTAAGTTTAGAATTACTTTACCATTCTCCAAAGAATAAGCTTATTTTTTTCTTGAATTGAAATGAAGCAATATTCCAACTCTACAAAAGGATAAGGGATCTAAGATTGTCATTGCTTCTTAATCAACCTTTCAAACAACCTTCCTGATGTTAGTATTTCTTTTGATATCCAAAGGATTTCCCCTCCCCTAAATCTAGAGCCCTCAGATGATTCTGCAATGTACTCCTTGAATTTTTCCTTTTATTGTAGGACTTATTCTTAGGTTTAATATGCTATGCATTAATTTACCATTGTTTCCCTGGTTTTATTTTTTATTGTTGTTTCCTATTTACGTTACTTTTGTAAATATCCAGTTTTCTCTTATTAGAGTGTAGCATAGGGTAGAAGCAAATTAGATGTGTATGTTTAATATTCAATATCTCATCTTTGTCCAGAAACATTGTACATTTCCTTAAATGTTTATGTATCACCTGCTATTTTTTAAGAGACAGTAATAATTTTTTAAAAATGTATTATTCACAATTTCATGAGGAACTTATTACATTAGACTTTGTAAATGAGACTATGATTAAGCTTTCTCCTAAAGAAATCTCTCTTATGTTCTTTATTTTTCACTGCACTGTCTAGGCCTGTTTTGTATCTATGTTCTGGAACTTTCTAAGTATCTTTTAAGGTAAGAACATCCTATGTCTATTTCCTTTGAAAGTCTTCATGGAAGATTAATACTTCGAGCTTAAGCATATCTACAAATACTTTTATTCTGCATTTTTAAAATCGCCTGATTGATTGCATTAAAATTTGAGTCAAAAATCTCATTTCCTCAAATTTTCAAGGAATAGTTCTACTATGTTCAAAGCAACTCTTTTGAGTCCTTTGCCTTTGATGTGACTTTGTGTGTATGTATTTGTTTTTGTGTGTGTTTGTTTATTTTCTGTGTGCATACTTAATTGTTTGGGAGGGCTGGGAGTTTCAGTGTACTGTGTCAGACCACTAATGCTGATTTTTGTTAAAAAAATCATTATTTTTGAATTTATGTCTTCATTTGACCATATATATTCATTTAAATAACCTCTAGTTTTCTTTCTGTAGCTATTAATGGTAAGTTGATCTCCTTGGTTTGATCTTAATATTTACATTTTTCCACTTAGAGTTTCTATCTCTTTAACTTTAGCTTTTACTTTTGGAATAATTTCCAACCTTGCTAATTTTTATATTGAATTGTTAGTTTGTAAATTTTTTTTTTTTATTTTCAAGAGCTCTTTCACATACTCTAAATGTTCCTTTTTCATAGCCTCCTATTTTTGCTTTATGGGCATGATATTTTCTCTCATCTCTCTGATATATTAAAAGTATGATTTTTGCAGTCAGCTCCTTGCCTGGTGTCTTTTCTATGTTGCCTTGGAAGGGAGATCACTCATATTAATTTATGTTTCTTATCAGAGGCTTCCTTAGAAAGTGTTAAATGGTGCTTAGCTCTTTATTCATATGTCACAGCAAAATACTAAAAAGTAGAATGGCTGCTCTGTGTATGTATATGAGGCTTATTGACTTGTGGGGTTTCACTGTGGAATGATCAGTTGAATCGCCTTTCATTTTTTATGATTCCTTTATTCTCTTAAGTGTCAGTATATGAAATATTTTCTCTGGGACTGTTCAGGTGTTCTAGAGAAACATCTTTGCTCCTCCTACATTTTGAAAGCAGGAAGGAGAAGTAGCTTCTGTTCTCACAGTTTGACATGTAGATTTTACTTATGGTCTTATTTTCTTAGCCTGCTATTCAACCTTACCCTGTGCTGTGCATAGAATACCAGTTGTGTGCAGCCGGGCAGGAACTTACTACACACTCTGTGCAAACTCCTATCGCTTCTACTGTAAGCGTAGGCTTTGCTTTCACCTTCCCCAGAACCTGTGTCTTCACACACCAAGACTCTCAGAAGTCCACAAATTTGCTTTCCCTGACCGTTTGCATTTAAACTGCAGTATTATTACTGCAATATTATTACTTCTCCATTGCCTTTCCTCTTCCAAGTTCCTTTATTATTGTCTCATGTCCCCTTCTCTTCACCCTAATGTACTCTCTCACTATGACTTTATCAGGCCTGCAAAGTTTTATAAATAGGAACTTTTAAGGAATTCCTATGTTTTGTATTGTTTTCTTCAACAGCATCTAAGATAGTGTGTTGTGTAAAGAGTTTAGAGGATCAGTTAGATATTAAAAGACTGTTTATTGAGATCAATATTTATTAAACAACAACAAATTTTACAATGTAAGTTTTTAGACAAAATTTATAATAAGATTTAGAATATCCTCCTGATATGACATATTTAAATTTTGTCCAACTAGGGTGTTATTCTCCTCCCATCTGTCTACAGATTTCGTATTTATCCTTCAAAATGTTGGCCTAGTCAACATGGAGCCATCACTTCTAATAGGAGGTCTTCCCTCATCTGTGGGGAATTGGCCCCTATTTTTTGCTACTTTTTTTTATATTGTGACATATACTTATGACTAAATACATCAATTTGTATGTATTTGTTTTTCTGTCACTGAGAGCAATGGCTCATTTTTTTTCCTGCAATTTTAGGGACTAATTTATCTGCTACACAATTAGAATTCCACAAATATTTACTAAACTGAAGTGAACTAAATATATTCTCCCAGGAAATATAGAGATAAATAGGATGAACATTTTGATATTATTGCCAGTTGATTTTTAGATACTTTAACTTAACCACAAAACCCCCAAAATTTGGTTTTGTTTCCCCCAAAAGGTTTTTCTTCTTGATTTCATTGTATGGAAGGAAAAATGTGATTTTCTACAAAGAGAATGAGGACAGATAGGAAACAAGTTGTCTTCTCATAAAGCTTTCAAACATATATCAGAATCAGAATTGGCACCTTGACTGTTTAATCTCTTCATTTTAGATCATCCAAGTAGGCCATTAGGATGATGAACCATATGGAAAACCAGAGTGGATTATCTAGTCGACTTTATTTTAATATTTTTCGTTGGCTGCTCTAGCAAGTGAGGTGCATCAATTTTTTCCTATTGCATTTCTATCTTTAATGTGTGTGTATGTGTGTGATTTTATAAATATATATATTTGAGTGTGAGCCAGGGTCAAATGCAATACTATATTTCAAACAAGAGAGGATTTATCACTTCATAGAAGCTGGGAAGAATTCTTTCCTTTATGGTTAATGATTTTTAGGTTTTCACACTTTCAATGAAAACTGACTTTTTATAGGAAATAAAAAAAACACACCTATCCATTGTAGAAAATGTCTTTGGTTTCAGGATAGGGGGAAAAATGAGGTGGTGAATGAAAAATGATTTGCTCTTCTGTCAACCTTCAAAGAGGTGATTTTTCTCCGGTCTGGTTGGCAATGGAATTTATTTTGATTCAGTTCTATCAGCAACAGGCCAAAGTGCATTGTTTCTTTTCTTTTCTTCTTTGTTTTGTTTTTCTTTAATTTGAAATTAATCAAATCAAACATTGCCATTCTTTACCTTGTAGCTGATATGAAATGAGAAAGCCAACTTGTAGCTGTGGTCTGGATTACTTACTATGCTTCACTGCTATTGATTGGGGCAGTTACAGTCTTTCTGGTTGAATTTTAAATGTGCCCTGATGCACCCAGGCATGTGTGATCATCTAAATACAACTTCAGACATTTTAGCAATTAGAAAAAAAGCAATTGCTCTGAAACTAGTTGGAAATACAAATTGCTTGTCAAGTGAACAGAGTGTGCTTGCTTTGCCAGGGGAGAATGTGATGGAGAACAGTTGGGGAGAGAGGAAGATTTAATAGTTAGCAATGCTTTTGGATAATTAGGCTTTCTGCATTAAAAAGCCTAACTTTTATTTCTATGATTATCGAAATGATATAGGGTGACTTAACTGATCAGTTAAATTTGGAAAAGCACAACTTTTGCAGAAATGAATATTGGCCAAAGTGCTGTGATTGAGGAATATAATAAAATATAATACACATATGTGTACATACATATATATATATATATGTATATATGTATACACACACATGTGTGTGTATCTTTCTATATTTCATGTATATCTGCATTTCCCAGAACATAATATTCAGCATAATTAACAATATATGTATTGTGTTCTCTCTATAAAGGTTTCTTAACACCCCAGTGATTAAGTAGAAAATAGGACATCTGTTTTAAACATGTCCTATTTTACCTAACCTGAAACAGCAGTGATGTCTTGTCACTAGAGGGCAGCCATAATCTGTTACAGTCCAAAAAAATCTTCCTGGATATCCATGTCCAATTGTGGATGTGAAGGGCATGATTTGGAATCAGTGAACTGTTTGTCAGCTGTCCTTATTTTAGACAGAGGACACTATTACCTATGTTTAGACAACTGATCAGAACCGATCTGATTAAAAGGCAAAGCAAACAGACATTTGTAATACTATTGGAGTAAATTACATGTAAATATATACCCCAGTTGTCATAGAAAAAAAAACTGAATGTATTTTTTTTTTAAAGGCAGTACATGTTTCCATGTGCATGGGCTGGCCTTATCCATGTTTCTATTTTTGTTTTGTTTGTACCTAAAACCAAAGTTCCAAGCAAAGAAAAGAAAATCACTGAAAAAATAACTAAGAAGCTAGTTTCTACAAAATTTAGTTATCTTCAGAGTGCATGTAGATCTACTAGAAAGACTTGGAAATCAAAAAGCAAATGAACACTTCATATCAACAGATGTTACCAGGATTTTGTAATGGGTACATATACGTCATGCCAATTCAGAAAAGAGCACTGCCAAGTGAGCTTACACATGGTAGAGTTTAAATCTCTTGCTTTAAAAGAGATCTCCATGCCCAGCCATTATAAATTAAAGATTATGCAGGCATTTCAGCTTCTGTCTTTTCCCTTGGAAATCACCCGCCTACTCAATTGAAGATTATTTGCAGGATTTAATGGCCCCAGTAGAGGGCAGTAACGAGCAGATGCCGTAGTCCCTGGTTATTCATTGTCTTTCACTGGTAGAATACTTAATATAGGAGATCTACATAAGCTTCTATTAAGTATGCAAGGAAAATATTGTAGTTTATGAGAATATTCTATCAAAGAAACTATTTTTTTCATTCTTTGCTTTGTCCACAGCAAATTTTACAGCTGATCACAAGGAGATCCAATTGAAAAAATACAAAGACATGTTACTATTTTTATAGCACAAAATAACTCCAAATGCATGCCTTATTAATACTGTCTCATGTCTAACTGAGGACAGTTTTTCTTTAGGGAATGAGTGAATGAAAAATAAATGAGGTTAATATTACTTTCATCTAAAGATCGCATTTCGAAGGTATGTTTCTATCTCTCTCTCTCTCTCTCTATATATATATATACATCAAACATGTATAATATACTACCATTATTTTATTCAGATACTCATAGATGCTTTTGTGTTTCTTTTAAAAGGATGTTACAGAGTTCATAGTAGCAATTTGCTATTTTATATTTCTCCTAATAAACATTCACTGATGGTAAAACTACATTCATATGGAGGACCACAAAGTTATTTGGTTCAATTTTGTTTTGTTTTTGCTTTTTCTTAGTGCATAATAGTTGTACATAATAGTTGGGTTCATTTTGAGGACTACAAAGTTTTAAAGAGATTGGCAACTACACTCTCATGATCCATGATAAACCTTAGATTTGCATGGACAAAAATAGTTCTCTTGCAGGACTTATCCATGAGGGTTTGTTTCTTTGCTCCACTGACAAATTTTAATTTTACAACCCTTTCTAAAAGGTATCAAATACACGAGTAATGGAGTTCAAAAGTTGTAAAGCAATATTTACTTTACTGAGCCAAATTTTAATTCATTCCATGCATTTTACACTGTCCAAAAAGAGTTTCAGTATATTTTTATACTCTTGAATTAAAGTTAAACATGCCAATGTCCAAGAACAATTAAAGTTATTTAAGTTTCCCCAAAGTGGTAGTGCAATTTAAATTGAAAAGAATTCTTGGCTGGATGTAAAAAGACCTGATTTTCAGTCCTGGTGTGGCCTAATACACAGCGTGACCTTACACTAAACACTTACTCTTGACCTCATTTCCTTGTTTATTAAACAAGGTAGGTACAACTGGCGGATTCTGTGGGCACATTTGTTCTCTCACAGTTGTACTTTTCTTTGGTATCTACTTGATTCCACCTTGGGAATAGTTATTTGTACACCTGTCAAATCCTGCTCCATCCTAGAAAGCAAGGAACACTTCAGTTGTCGCACAGTAGATAGCAAAGGAACCAGCACATAACAGCTGGGAGAACAGCAAATATTTACACAAATAAAAGCAGGGCATGGGAGTACTGTCTTATTCTAGAGACAGTAGTACATTTCTCTGTGTTTCCTGCAATTGTCACCACCATACGAAAACAATACACGATGGTGACTAGCATTTATATTTTATCAATGCTCAAATGAAAGATAGCCAGTAGAAATATGTACAATTACTTCATATATCAGAGCAAAATTGAATGTGTAGAACTTGAAGTTATACCTTTCCTTTTATAATGCTTTTAAGTTACCAAAGGTCCAAAGATCTTTTTGTTTAAGGAGTTAAATCCCACTGCAGCCCAGAAAATTTTAACTCTGTTCTCTAACTTTTCATTTTATGAACTCTCCTCTTATATTTGATGTTTTCTGGATATTTTAATCTTTGTAATAGGTTTATCTCCCCCCAATAATGTTAGCACAGGTAAGTCAGTCTAACTTTTGAGTTTATGAGAAGATATAGTACCTAGAATATTTTGAACATTTCCCCTTTGTGCAAGTCTTAGAGAAAAAAAATATATATGTCTACATATATATCTGAGGAAAAGAAACATATATCCAGGTGCTTCCAAGCATTTCTCTTGAAAAAATAAAGAGTTTTAGATGTAAAGAAAGAGATGTTACATGTCTTATTATACTGCATATTTGCAGGTTTCTTTAAACTATTGTATATATTGAAAAGAATAATTAAGACAAAACCCAAAACTGTTTTAATTATACAAATTGCTCTAATCCCTATGTCGATCCAAATAAAAATAGTTCTTTATAAAAATCACTCAAACTGCAATAAAAAAATTGAAAGAGGCACATAGAAAAGAGTGTGACAGATCTAGAATCTTCATTTGGTTTCATTTTTCTTAAATGGCTGAGCTGTTTATAGGAGAAAATGAGATCTAGGCCTTGGGCTTTACCACTTCATTGTGTATAAATGGGTAACAAAAGCATTCTGTGTGTAATCCTTAAAATCACAAATATTTGTCTGAGAAGATGACCTTCCCAAGCCACTTTCATTTCTCTGAAACTCTTTGTTGCTTTGGCCATAAGGTTTAAGAAACCACTCAAGATTCTGACGACCAACCACAGTGGCCCATCTGTCTGCAAAATCATCCCTGGTACCCTCTTTTGTGTTATTTTCCCATTATTTATCTTGACATTCTGAAGGCCTTTTCATATCTTCCTGAGTGTACACACATGGGACAGAGGGGACTGTCCCTCGTCTGCCCTTATTTGATGTGGTTGGTTAGCTTGTCCTGGAATAAGTTTCTCTTCCCTGGGGATAACCACCTGATAAGACCCCGCTGGGTCCTGTCTCAAAGGAAAGAACAAACCTACATAGCCTTAAATCGAGTGGACTAGGGGTTAAGTGCTGAAGTGACCCTGGCACCTGGAGACACATCTTCCCTGACCTTCAAGCTGCTGGGCCTGTGAATGACTGCTGAGCTGCTAGAGGTGTCACAGAGAGACTCAGTGGGATGAGAATTTTTAATGGTTTATGAAACTTTGCTCAGTACTGAGAACTATATATTTTATAGTACTTTTTAGAAATTATTGCATAATGGAACTTCTGTTAACTACATTGTAGAACCATATGCACAATAATGTTTATTATTATCAAGATTTGCAGTATGCATGGGTGCTTACATGCATTCTGTTTCCTGTGGATCTCAGAACATCATACTGACAGATGTCATCATCTCCATCATCTCGATCATAGCTAACATCTAATAGCACTTACCATGTGTCACTTACTGTGCTAAAACCTCCTATGGGTTTGCTCATGTAATCGTCACTGTAACTCTATATTATTCAATACATACTGTAGTTCTCAACTTTGTTATTGTTATTATTTTCATTACATAGGTATAGAAAAATATACCTAGATAAGTTAAGATATAGCCCAAAGTCAAATAAATTATTGGCTTTAACAATTTCAAATCATTGCTATCTTTAGAACAGCCTATACTCCAAAACATAAGAGCATACTGCTCATCCCTTGGTATTTGAACTGCTACTGTGTGCAAGTTGAAGACAGAAAGAACTTAATTAACATGGGAGGTGAACTCTTCAGAAGCCAGCTAGGAGGGTCAAAGGGACTAGGGTCTCTAACACAGGAGCACCTGCAGCTGTTATTCTTAGAACACCTGATGCGGTACAGATACTCAATAAACAGCAAAAATAACACTGGGTCTTTTTAAAGGACAAGATGCAATTACTAGCCTTCAGTCATCAGAATCTGTTAAAAAGTGATTCATACAAAAAAAAGGTGTGTTCCTCTTATGGGGGATCATGAAGCTTAAAAGCAGTGACACACAGCTAAGCAGCTTGAATTCTAGATCTATGGCAATCACTTATTGGTTGCAAAATTAGGGCCGAACTGCAGATTTGATAATATTTGTATCCACCATCCATACCAGGTGGTTGTTAGGATTAAGCAAATTGTTCTACATGGTAGAATTAAAGAATATAAGGCAGGCATATCATAATGTCTATATAACATCATTGTGATCATTGGTTTGGATTTTTTAGAAATCTTGGATGAAAAGGGCTATTTAAAGTCATCCAGCCCAAACTCATTACTTCATCAAACTTCTTTTCTTATTTCTTTTCAGGAAATTTCTAAATGTTAAATTTCTTTCATATCATGAATTCAATTGGTCTCACTCTAATTTCTATCCATTAATTTAGAGCTTCATAGACTTATCAATTCTTACGTTAAACACTGATTTTCAAACATTCAAAAGCCTCTGAATTATTTGGGTAGTTTTCTTTTCCTTTTTAAGAAGACCCAAAAGCCATTTATTTTAAGCATTTCTCCTAGGATATGATTTTTGAAGTCCTTTTTCTTATTAGTCATCATTCTTAGAGTACATTTCAGTTTGAAAATGTCCATGTTGAAATGTGGTATGGAGAATGAGAGGCAATATTCCAGGTGGAGTCTGCTTTCTGAACAGTAATGAAATCTATGCCATTCACATTCTAGACACTAATATCAATATAATCTAAAATGTATCACATGTTGATGACTAGGCAAAAATTTAGTCAGCTGAAACTCCTGAGCATTTTGTCAGGAAGCTGCTTGTGAGTCTCTGTGCATACTTTCATTGATTTCTATTTTATTTTTTGTTGGTTTTATTTTTCAAACTTGTCAAGGTACTTTTGTCTTGCTATTTATTAAAGTGTTAGCTTCATTTCCACTCTTTTTGATTACCTATTTATTTAATGAGTATGTTTTTAGCCTTATGATACAAGAACTAAGAAAATGAGAACTAATATACAGCCAAAGCATAAATTTAGAGACATATTTCTAGGTGGACATCATTCATTAATGAAAAATATATGACTACCAAGATTACATCACATTCCTCTCAAGCACAAAATTTTAAAATGCATGCATCTTTTAACTCAGCAGTCTCATTTCCAAGAATCCATTCTGTAAAAATAAAAACACAAGTGCATTAATATATACGCAAAGAGTGCTCATTTTAGGAGTTTAGATAGTGGAGTTGCCTATTTTGTGGAGCTTAGGTTCTGAAGTTAGTATAAAGCGTATTTGTAAATCCCCAGGATACTAGAATCACTCTCAGCACCGAGAGATGCTTACATTATAATAGTTTCAAGAGAACTGAGATTGATCAAGGGGAAAAAAGATTTAGCTCTCCCTTTGTCATTCTCATTTCTATATATAAACTCATTGATAATACTCAAAGGAAAAAACGCACTATGTAAATGATGATTTCTTCCTCCTTCTCTCTCCTTCCCATGTAACAATAAAATATTGTGTGTTCATCTCTAAGAAACATTAAGTAATTTTTGAAAGATTTAAGTAGGTTTACAAGTGTTGATGTGTAGACTTAAAAACACATGTGCACACCACACATAATTGATTCCCCTAGTTACAAGGTGGGTACATGATGAACACGGGGAGAATAAGAATATTCACATATATCCTGCAAACCCATATAATAATTTAATTTTTATATTGGTTATTTGTCACCTTTAAAAGTGCTAGGTATAATTTTAGGAATCAAGGCTATTACTGATATCTCATCTCATGGTTTTCCAAACTTTTAAAGAAATACTGAATTATTGAATAACAATTATACATAACAACAAACATTCAACATTTTGCTTTCAGAATTTGAATATAGATAAATCTTATTCACTCATTTTGAGAAAAAAAGCTGTGTAGACAGGAAGACAGGAAGATACAAAATTTATTCTAATTTGGGGCTGGGGTTATGGCGCAGTGGTAGTGTGCTCACCTAGCACGCGTGAAGCACTGGGTTTGATCCTTAGCACCACATAAAAATAAAATAAAGATATTCTGTCCACCTACAACTAAAAAATAAATATTTAAAAAAAATTTATTCTAATTTTATTCCTAAGGCAAACTACAAAGAAAGTTATCATTAACCTATAACTTGAAGAATGCAAGTTGGTTGGGTGACCTTGAAAGGATATCGTAGGTAGAAGGGACAGAATGTACAAAGGCAAGGAAGCATACCTGAGCATGTTTTTGAACAACATATCAACTTAGCTAGGAAACAGCTAAACAATGTGAGAGATCAAGAGGTAAGAGGTGATTCTGGAATGGTAGGCTGGTACTACCATGGGGAAGCTCATGTTCAGCATTCTATAAAGTGTATCCTGTAGAAACTAGAGAAATACAGGACAATGTTTAGTTAAGAGAGGGACATGATCAAGTATGGAGATTTTTAAAAGTTCATTTTAGAGGCTCTTTGGAGGCTGACCTCATTGAAGAGAGGTTGGAACCAGGTCAACTGGTTAGAAAGCTGTTAAAATAATCCAGTGGAGAGATGAGGAGTGCTTAGGCTGGTGAACTGCAGCCGCCATAATGAATAGCAGACCAGTTCAAGAGGTGAGTCAGAGTCCAACTACAAGTTATTTCAGTCCTGGGGGATGTAATCAATCTGGGCTTGGTAATGTGAACTCGTTGAAGCTGCTAAGTGCTCTCTTACTATCTCCTCACTTATCTCAGGATTTGATTCCCTTGTTTGTCCTACCCTTTTGAGTTTGAAGATCATTTTTTTCCTGATTGAGAAAACAGAAGCAAAATAGGAGTTTAGTCCTTCCAATGTCATCTGCTAATATTACACCATCTGGTCCAGGAAGCCATCCTATCCTCACTCAGTCTTTCTTTGAAATTATATTTACACTGTCCATAGTGCTTTCCAAAAGGTTCATTTCACCCTATGGTTTAGTCTTCTTGATATTATTTTTTCAGGTTTCTGACACTTTTTCAATTTTGCCCTTGGTGGTGTGTCTTGCTTCCTGGCTTCCATTTTCCTCAAGAGTCTAGAAGGAGCAATGTCTATTTGTGGTTTTTACTTCTTTGGCCCAAATTTTCAACTTTTCTCAAGGCCATAGAAGATGAAATAAATACCTGCTTTGGTAGTGGACATTGTACAGTGCCACTGTTAATATGAACACACATTTAATACCATCTTTTCTATTTTAATTTTTCTTTCCTTTTTAATTCAGAATATCCTCCACTTATAATTTTGTCCTTTATTTTTATGTAGCTTTTCTTTTTTTTTCATGCGCTTAGCTCCAATTTCCTATGCTTTATGGAACTATTTCTCTACAAGGATTTTCTTGCTATCAGTTTCTATCTTGAAAGATCCAACTTCAACAGAAAAATCTGTTTCCTTCCTAGTTTTTCCCTGCTTCCCAGATTACCACCCCAATATGAATGGTACTGATATCCCAAAGTCATGAGTGCAGGATTCACTGTGTACACCTTTATTTTAATGGCATTTTTGAAATCTCTTCATTTATTTTAGAGCACTTAAAAACTGTTTTCCCCTGCTCTGTTTTAAATTTATATTTAAAATATAAATTTTAAAGTTATCAAAATAAAAATGTTTAATTGTTAATATATGCAGTTTGTTATAAATGAGAAGGCATTCTAGTTTCAAGTAAATAACTACTAAGAAAGAATAAAAAAGATTTAGGATTTTTCACATTGCAGGTATATAGCTTCTTTGTTTAATTCACAATTTTCCTATGACTTACTTTTCTTCTCATACATGAAATAATGCTGATCTTTTCCAAAGCAAATCACAAAAATGTAAGTAGTAAATAAAATGACATAAGACTTATACAAATGTAAATCATTTTTTAAAAATTATACTCAGAACAAGAATTTGTTTGCTCTTTACATTGTACATAATTCCTTGCCAAAAATTTGGGGAATCTAATAAATGGAATTATTCACATGATTTCTTCTTCTATCTGATGCTATGAAACCAAGTTTGCTAATATTTTCTAATTGTTTTCCTTTTAAGACCGATTATCATTGACATTACTAACAAACATTTAGTTTAGTTCTAATTTTTTTCACTTATTGATGGCAAACATACTTAGCTCATGGACTGAACTGATTTTGTATTATATATTCACAGACAAATGTCTTCTTGTGGCAAAAAAACAAGGGAATTACAAATATTGTTTTCAAAGCCTAAAATGGCTTAAAATTTGGTTTCAAGGCTCAAAACTATCTCTCACAAAAGTATATAGAATTAATGATACTAGCACTTGATTACAATTTCAATACCCCAAATTACAAAATTAAACATACTTTGATGGAAGATTGATGATTTCCAAATCTATTCACTTTATCACTCATCAAATATACATTACCTTTACTGAAAGTGAAGAAGAGATTTACATATGGAATCCATTTATGGTTAAGAAATCCCCAGAAACTGATAGGAAAAACTCAAATAAGAAATTTGGTTCTTTTTGATGAGACATTCCTAAAGATCTGATGTAATGTTAGCTGCAGTTATCATGCATATGCTAAAGTTAATCTGACTCAGAACTACAGATTCAGACTTCACTGGAGAGTATGGAAGGGCATCAATTCAGGACCTCAGGTACTTTCTGCCCAATTGGAAAGAGCATATGTTCCTCTTTTATATTAGTGCATATCTTCTTGTATTTTAAGGAAAAGTGGTTCCAAAGTATTACTGACCCCATTAGAAATGAAATGGCAAAGTTTTTCCACTGAATGAGGGAAAGACTGACAAAGTAAAATAAGTTAGCCTGCTAAATAGAGGGTCAGCTTTTCTGATGAGCTAGAGGGCATGGATGTACATACATGGAGGTGAAATGTAGTCTGATTATTACAGATGCACCCAAAATTGTCCACATTTGGCCTTGAGGGGGAAAAAGCAAATCGTGAAAACAATCAACTTTGCTATGTAGGCTCTGCCAGTTAAACAGTTTCAGTGAAGGCTGAATGTCATCAGGAAGATGCCCTTGGACCTTCCTCAATTTAATCAACATTGGACATTTGCTAAGAACCAATTTCAATTCAGAGGTCAGTCCATAGTGCCTTTCATTCCCATCATTCTGTTATCTTCATTACTAACATTCTCCCTTTTACCTAAAGAAAACAAAGTAGACGTTATAGACAACCATCTTGAACTTTCATTCTCTTAATCCACATGGGAATGAGCTCTAGACAGATTCACTGAGTTTCTAATCCCAAGAGATTCTTCGCTGATTTTATGTTTGTGAAATAGAGTGTATACTGATATATAATAAACTGTCACAACAAAATTATCATAATTTCACATTATCTTGTAGATTTCTTTGACTTTTAAAATGGTCAGCAATACAACTGCAATGTTAGTAGTTATTATGTATTTAAATGGGACTCTGGGTCTCTAACTGATTGACAACAAGATCAATAACTTTAAGATCAAATGAGACAGAGTCTTTTTTTTCTTTAATCGGGGCCTCTTTTTTTTTTATCCGTATGCCTACAGCTAGATCCTGTTTTCTGCCTGTAGACAGTGATTCCTGCTGTGCGCTGTTGAGAAAATGAGGAGACAAAATGGAGAATCAATTTGAGGAAAAAAAGCTTTAGTTGACAAAGCTTTATAGTAGATCAATGGAATCTAGCTAGTTAAGATATCTTTAGTAGCTGAGATAAAATTTTATAATCACTGTAAATACTTACACATTTCTGTGTCTTTCTCATCCTAGTATTTGGAGAAAATCTTCATAAGTATGCAAGATTTCTTTGATGACATTTGAACAGGCATTTCTTTTGTTATATTCCATGCAACCAACTTAATAAAGTTATGATTCAAAGAAAAGGTACCTCCATAAGCATCCCACAGATTTGTGCAGAATACATCCACTTAAGAATTAACTTCTTTGAAGAATTGAAAAAACATACATTTCAAGGTGTTCATAATTGTTTTACTTCTTTATTACTTAGTAATTAAGGGAATTACTTATTTTACAGTTATTCTTTTATCACTTGTTTGTTAAACAGGTTTCTTCACAAACACAGGATGTGTAAGATTGACATAAAGCACTAGCATTGTTTAATAGGCTGATCCTTAGATCTGATATTTATTTAATTAGGTTTCACTAAATTTGCATACCAGAAGTAATTATTTGTTTAGAATTCCTAATAGCATTCAGTGAAATATTGTTTGCACTATTTTAACACACCTTTGTTTGTTAAAAATGAACATCTTTCTAACTAGCTCTTGCTCATATGAATGAAATGTTTTAGCAATGTTACTTTAATATAAAATGTAGAAGTAAATTATTTAGAAACTAATATAAGACCTGCAGTCCCTTTACAAAAATAATATGATCCATACCATTTACAAATTTTGACCTAAAAATACTACAGACTGAGATTCTTGCTTTGAAAATAAGGCTATTACTATGTCAATATCATTTTTATTATAATCATTGTTATTGTGTATTAGGCTACTGGTACCTCTGGTGCATAGCTATTAAAACTCCAGCAGTACACAACTTTGAAACATGCTGATTGCTAAACCCAGAGACAGTTAAAATTGAATATTCAGAAAATACTCAAGTGTGCATTAGTTCCAAATTGAATTACATAGCATACCTGAATTTTCACAGAGTAATTCATTATTAAAGTGCAGTTTTTAAACTTGAGCAACTACAAAACATATACACATTCACCAAATATACCTCACGTATTCATTTGAGAAAGCAAATTATTGTGTACTATGCAGCCTACAGACCACTCTAATTGACAATACTTGAATGTGATAATTACTATAATACTAGTTTCCTCCTGAAAACACTATTTCATTTTTTTCTGGATAAAAATATATTGTTACATAATAGGCTGTGATAGATAATGGTGAAGAATCTAACAAATGCAACTGTCAAATGAATTTCATTTGTTAACATGTTCCATTGGGGAAATTGTCATGTATAGTCAAAGAGTTTGTCTGATGACTATGATACATATGTACTTAAAAAATTATTAGCAAAGATTATTGAATTATTATTACAATGCTTAGTTCTACAGATAGAATTATGAATGATATAGGAAAAACTAAAAAGTGTGAGTTAGAAAGGATGCTGGACATCTTCTGGATTTATGCTCTTCTTTATTGGTGAGGAAAGTGAGGACAACATACCAATTAACTTGCCCACATTCAGTTAGCAAGTGAAAACAGTAGATATTCTAAATTTCATTTCATCTTTCTTGTTCAGTCTTTCCCAGATGCTGTCTCACCCAGGCTCTCAGCTTTAGCAGTCTCTTCTTGAGAAAGGCCCACAGAGGTTTGGGGCTTAATGGTGAGTCCAGCAGCATAAAAAAGCAAATCAACCAACATTTGTTGTGAGGTTGGCAAGATAATTCAAAATCAAAGGAAAGTCATAATTGGTTCTTATCTTAGAAACCAATAAACCAAGCCAGATGATCAGAGAACCAAAAGTTAATGGACTTTTGAAGGGAGCCATACAATGTTGTGGATAACATTTTTGTCAACTGCTAGTATAGCCTCTTGCTTTTAAATGTTGTATTAGACAAAATGTGGAAAGCCTACAATGGAATAAAGATAACCATCCAAAACCTCTTATGAGATGACATGAAAAATGTAGCCTGAAGGTGAAGCATCTAAACCTTGCAACAGAGTGTGTTCCTTCTCAAAATGAAAAGAGGCTGTAATATTAGGAATTTTCACAGTACAAAATAGATTGAGGAATATCTAGGGAGCATCATTCCCTACCCAGACACACTGGATTCTTTGAAGAATGCCAGTGGTTACTCTGAAGTTAAAGGCACCATTATTGTGGCTGTAAAGAGACTGAATGAGCTCCACCTAATCCCTAGGATTACGACCTCACTACGTGAGGTTCTTCCCTATCATTTCTTCAGGAGGCTGACTGTGGAATAGGGGATAAAATCTATATCATATGAGATTACCAATTTATGTGAAAGTCATGGGACAAATAACTAGGATGCTTTTAGAATCCCCTAAGTGGATCTAGGAACATAAATGTTATGCCTTCTTGTAGCAACACTAATCACAGTGCAACAACAGGGACAAAGTAGTAATCAAGAAGATGCAGGATAACTAGAAGACCAACTAAATGAACTTGGTGACCTCAGACGGGAATGAAATGAGGTAAGCATTATCTAGCCATCACTTCTTTGTGTCTTATTCAACAGGCTTGAGTAGGAGATGTATCCTTATACTTTGATCATACTTGTGCTTTCTAGGAATGACTGCAAAAACACATTAAAGAAGACCCTGTTTCCAGGGTCAAGTAAGTTTTTCAAAATAATCTGACCTTGTCTTACCAAGACTGAAATATAGTTTGTGATTTTCTTAACTGTGGTCATAAAAAGAAGCTGCAGTCTTTGAAAATTCTGCAGGGCAATGGCCTACTTACCTGAGATGTGTATGTGGGGGACAGAAATGAAGCCTTATGAGACAATCCTGCAATCACCTTGGCATGTATTTAGAAAAGTGTCATGGTACTGTTGGTAAAACAAATTTATTTTATTCAAATTCTTTTTTAATTAAGGCAAGATATTTTGTTATGTATCTAGACTTGTAGGCAAGAGGTCTGGGGATTAAATTCAGGGGTATTTTACCACTGAGCTAAATCCCCAGCTCTTATTTTAATTTTGAGATATGACCTCACCAAGTTACAAAGCTGGCCCCACACTTGCCATCCTCCTACCTCAGCCTCCTGAATTGCTTATCTAGTTTTATTCATCATTGTGTTTCCCTGTGGCAAAGAAAAATGTTTTTGTATAATGCTTAAATTACATAATATATAATGAGTCCAATTTACATGTTCTGAAGGCCAATAGGTTGTTGTTAGATGGTCACTTAAATTTATCCTCTGCTGTTTAAACATCATGTGGTGTTGGGTAAACTGCTTAGCTTAAAAAGCTGCTTTCCAATTTTCAATGGATAATAAAACCCAACCATTATACAACATTTGTGGAGATTACTATATTTCACAGAACCTAAGCATGGTATTTTCTACATTTTTATTGTTCTGAAATTAAAATTTACCATTCAGTTCATGGCATCTTAAAATTCCTATCAACTTTGATCAAAGTGTATTTCTTTATGACTAGAATTGTTTTTGCTTCTTTAATCAATTGAGAATATTACATATCTAGAGAACCTTTAAATATTTTTGCATAGTACTGACAGGATGAACTGTAAATCTGTGTTTATTACCATCTTTATTATTTATTTTTGGTATTGTTTTGTTTTGTTTTGTTTTTGATCTAGTTCAAAGGGTCAATGTGTTTTTAAAAGTATTAATGAATTACTTTGAACTATCGCTTTCTGGTTGGAAGAATTATCTCTGGATGACCATTTTCTTGCTAGCCCAGATTCATTAGAGTCCTGATCTTGGATAGTATTTTATAAAATTATTATTTTCCTTTAATTTTATATGCACATTCATTTTTATATTGTATATTCATGTATTTTAAGGAACTTTGTTCATTTATTTATATGAACATATACATCTCTAAAATTTTCATAATATAGTTGTTAAATAGGAGATCTATTTTAAAGATTTATCCTTTATTCCTTTGTTTCTTTGCTTCTTCACTTCTTCCTTCCTTCCTCCCTCCTTCCCTCCCTCCCTTCTTCCTTCCTTCTTTCCTTCCTTCTCTCATTCCTTGCCTCCTTCTTTTCCTCCTTCCTTCCCTCCGTCTTTCATTGCTTCCTTCCTTCAATGTATTGATTCAGAAAATATTTCTGGGGCCCTGACTCTACTCCAGGCTTTGAGCCAGACACTGAGATGCTATTCTTTCCTCTCATGTAATTATTTACAATATATAGAGGAAGATACTGTGATGAAAGCAGAAATAAATACTGAAAAGAGAGTAAGCAACTCTGAATTTTCTTTTCACTTGTCTTGTTAACTTGTTGGTAACTGTCAGATTATCTTTCCTTGTCTGTAAAATAAAGGAGTTTTGGATTATTAAACAATATGTAAGTTTCTTTCTAGCTACCAATCTTAATTTCTCTTCTCTCTCTGCCTACACACACATACATTCACATATACACACAAATAGAATATAACATTTAAAACAAAAAATATAGAATTCAAACCATTTTTAATCTTAGATTGAATTATTACATAAAAACTAAATTTTATAAATTAGTGTTTATAGATTTGTAGTATTTTATATGTCTGAAATTATTACACCTTAGAATTACACTGAACTTTGAGGCACTTTGTGTGTGTGCGTTTCTATTTCTAAATGCAGAAAACTGGATATATATGTGTGGCAGACAGACTTCAACATGCCCCCTCAATGTTTGCCTCCACAATCCTGCATCCTTCTATAATCCCATTCCCACTTGTATATGCAAGCCCAGTGATTTGCTTCTAACTAACAGAATGTGACAAAGGATATGGAATGTCCCTTCTCTGATGCCATTACACTCTAGGAAACCCTGTGTTGTGAACATTCTGGCTCTCCCTTGCTGGCTACAAGGAAGCAAGTGAGCAAGTCCTTTACAGCAAGGAAATGCACTCCACAGACAATTTGAGTTAGCTTGGAAAGAGGTCCTTTCCCCAGTATCCAACTTAGAACCCACTTTTAGCCAATATCTCTATTGATTGTAGCCATACAGAAGACCCAAATAAGCTGTGTCCAGACTTCTACCTCATAGAAACTATGAGATGAGAAATGTGTGTTGCTTTAAGCCACTTCTTTTATCATGCCACCATAGAAAACTGATACAATGTATGCACAACATTGACCTTTTTTTGTTCAAAGAATAAAGATTCTATAAACAAGGCTAGTTTTTAAGAATGAATAAGTATTTAGAACCAAACTGAGAATTCTGGACACGCTAAGATGTCTGCTGGGAGTCTCAAGGATCTGGCAGAACTGTGGTCTACAAAAGTAAACCACAATGGCAAAGGACAAGTGGTTGGAAGTAAATTTAGCAGGTCAAGTCATGTTTCATTTACATTTTTTACAACTGTAATATGATGGGAGATCAGAAAGGTAAACTAAGGCTGGTTTTTGAAGGATGTCCAAGCTAATGCAAATTAAGGAGTCTGAGCTTTCTCGTCCAGGGTGTGAAAAGGAATCAGAGACACATGTGCAGATGATTGAAATGACCAGAGTACGAGTTTAGAAATGGCAAAGTTTGCCAAGTGAACTGTGGGCAGGATCTCTGGAATGTTGAGGTGGGAATGGCTGGAGACCAATGGCACGGTCAAGGAATGATAGGATAAGGCACAAGTTTTCACTCTTCTTCAAACTTCCATGGAGTTTTGCTCTTCCACATCTTCATTTTTCTCTATCTAGAATACTCTTCCTTCTTCTCTGTTGCAAAATACTAACTTTCGAATCCCAGGGTAAATAATTATTCCTTGCAAAATTTTTCCACATATCTTACTGTGTAATGTAGGAGAGCTTTCTGTTTTTGTGTCTCTCTCACCAGTTCCTGGGGCCACATAAATCCTGCATTTCACTTCTTAAACAGACGTTGCATAAGTGCTTTTAATTATAGACTTAGGAATGTAATTGACAGATTTGTTCAATACAAACTGAATAATATTATCAACACATTTGAAAATTGGGTTGGTAAGGGATCTCAACAACAACAAAGCATGATTTTGAAGCCTAGGTAGTCTCATTGAATTTCATCATTAAAATATTACAAAACACACTTCAGTATGATTAGTTCATTTGTTCTACTTATTAAAGTTCAGTATTTTAAAACTTTACATGAAATTTATTGCATTTAAATGTATTGAATAAGTAATAAATAAATGCCCACTTCCTTTTGACTTCATAGTTATTATCTCAATGTTTTGATTACCTGCAGTTTCCTTTCTTATTCTCATATTTAAGGTTTTCATTAAAAATTTCTGTGACCTTTGTGTTATTCAAACATCTTTACTCAATATTAAAGCATTGGTGGATTTGTTGAGTCAGTGTAAAAAGGTTTTGCCTGTCAGTAAGTATACTAAATATAATTTTAATCTAACTCAAAATTTTTGGTCATTTACTATTATATTAATAATAATAGATAAGAGCAGAAATAGGTCAACATTTTTGTAACTATTAAATAAAACAGCAGACAGCATTTTACAGCTTTAAAGTTCTGTCATATCTTACATATTTTGATGCTAGAGAAAAGGCAGTTAACTTTTTTTCAAAATATTTTTATTTTACTTTACTGTTTGAAATAAAACATAAGGCATATACTTTTTAACAGATTTGTCCAGGTCACATATATAGCAAATGATAAAACTTAAATTAAATTTTAACTGAATTAGTTAAAATTTAGACCTATCTAAATATACCATGTGGCTATAGACCACATGTGGCTAGACCTGTCTCAATATACCATGTGGCTTATTATAACACAGCAAAGAGATTTTGTATTTCATTTTGAACATAAAAAGTGGAAATCAATGACCAGAGCCATCTTTCAGATAAATGTGTTAAGTAAATAATTTAGCAACATTTTAAAATAAAAGCAGTTCAGGTAGCTAGGGTCCCAGGTCAATGAACAAATGTGAATTTCCTTTAAAAAATGATAATATTATCTTTCTGTAGTGTGATGAACACAGACAGTAATCTGGTGATTTTTCAGGAATATTTTACAATATATTGTCTTTTGTGAGATAAAAATGAAGATAAATAACTATGTCATTTTTCAGAAAAAATATACATCTCATTATGAGAAAAGAAAGAACATAGTATCTCATGAAACTTAACATTTTAACCCTATTGATTATAGCTCCAGAATATAGAGCAGGTGCAGGTTTGGGGCAGGTAGAGATATTGAGAACACTTTGGCTTCTTTTTTTTTTTGGTACTGGAGATTGAACTCAGGGGCACTTGACCACTGAGCCACATCCCCAGCCCTATTTTGTGTTTTATGTAGAGACAGGGTCTCACTGAGTTGCTTAGCACCTCGCCGTTGCTGAGGCTGGCTTTGAACTCGCGATTCTCCTGTTTCAGCCTCCGTAAGTGCTGGGATTACAGGCTTGCGCCACCGTGCCTGGCTCACTTTGGCTTCTTTTATGTTTTTTTCCTACAGGTGCACAATGACAGCCTAATCAGATGACAGAAGAGCACAGTGAATTGGGGAACTGCTTTCTCTTCAGGGTATGCAAAGAGTCCTACGTATCGTCCCCTAAATTTGCTACATTTACAAATTAAAATAACATTCATTATCATAGATTTGCAATCTTAATGTTAGAAGTGTTAGCATCAACTGCAGTGTGGTATGGTAGTAACTAACAATTTTTCATAGTTCATGAAATATATGTCTAGTTGCAAATGTACTATATGATATGTTTTTCATTAAGACGTGAAGCCTATTTCTCCACCTTTGATTCTGAGTTTAAACATTTGACTGACTTTAACCATTTGTATAATAGCATATATAACCAATACAAAGCTTTGAAAAGTGCTTGCATATTGGGGTTCAACATCTTTTGTTGCTGAAATCCTGCTTTCACTATGTAAACAAGCCCAAGCTAGCTTCCTGGGGAGCAGAAGTTCAAAGGATCCAGGAACCAACATCCCAGCTATAACAGACATCTCATCATACCCTATACAGACAAGTATATGAGACCATTCTAAAATACTCAACCCAGCCAATGCACAGAATATGAGAAATGATAAATTTTTTTTCTTAAAGTTATCATTCGTGGTGAATTATAATAAAGATTGATTAATCCATTGATTCACATAATCTACTCACAATTTGTCACAAATCTTGTATCTACTAAAAGTGATAATTTGAGATTTTAAAAATTAAGTATTTATGTGCACTACTGTTATATAAATTTGAGATTTATACTCAAACATAATATGTCAAAAATTAAATAGAGCATATTTTCTTTATAGACATAAACATTTTTATTTTGCCCTCGTTATGATTTAGATCTAAAATATCCCCCAAGTGTCGATGTACTAATGGCCTAGTCCCCAATTTGTCACTTGGAAGTGGTAGAAAACTTTAACAGGTGGGGTTTAGTGGGCAATATTCCAATCCTTGGATATGTGCCCTTGAAGGGGATAGTAAGACCTTGTTCCCTTCTTCTTCCTCTCTGTTTTGCTTTCTGGCAATGAGGTGGGAAGTTTTGCTCCACATGGGAGTTCCTGCCATAGTGTACCACCTCAGGCCCAAAGCAAAGGGAGCAATCAATCATGGATGGAAACCTCTAAAACTGTGAACCAAATTAAACCTTTTTTTTTTAAAGTTAATTATCTTAGGGATTCGTTATAGTAATGCAAAACTGACTTATACACTTCCTCTTTTTATTTATAATTCACAATTATTTCATTTACTCAAGGTCAATTTTTAAGTTATCTCTTGATCTTTCCTTCCTATGCTATGCTATATAAACTCAGCTTCTAAGGTCATTGTGAAAGGTAAATAGATTTGCAAATAATTTTTAATGGCTAATTTTAGGAGTCAACTTGACTGAATTAAGGGCTATATTAAAAGCTGGTAAGATATTATGTCTAGAAGAATCTGAAATGTGTTTCATAGAGACGATGGTTATGTAAGTCTGGGAGCTGAGTATGGAAAATCTTCCCTCATCCTTTGTGGATGGGTATTATACACTTGACTGAGATCAGGATGGAGCAAAATTAGAGGAAAGGCAAAAATGCTCTTTCTTTCTTCTGGAGTATGTATATCCTTCTCGTGCCCTCAAATATCAGAACTCTAGATTCCCCAACTTTTGAACTCTGAGACTTGCACCAGTGGCCTCCTGAGCTGAAAGGACTTTTTGCCTTGGACTGAGAGTTATCCAACTATCATCCTGGGTTCTGAGACTTTTGAACTTGGACTAAGCCTCATTATCAAATTCCCATGACACTTCTCAGCCTCCAAAATTGCAAGAGCCAATTTCCCTAAAAAAAAAAACCCTTTCATCTCCCAATCAATCTGTATATCAGTCTATCCTATTAACTCTGTATCTCTGGATAAAAGCTAGATGATAGAACATAAAACAAGAAGAAATAGAAAAGACATTGAGAATACTGCTTTACAACACATAATGAGGGTTTATACATATTCAGTTATTATTATCTAATTTGATATCAGTTAAAAATGTTTGCTTTTGTCCCCTTTTCTCAATTTACATAGCTTCCATTTTTCCAGGTCTTAAATTCCTTTTGCTTTGAAGACTGCTAGACTGTAATTATTTTTTTCATTCTCCTTCCTTATATGCAGTCTTTCTACAATAATTCCCTTGCTCAAATACATTCATAGTTCTTCCCTTGCCTTACAAAATAAAGTTTCCATCTTTGTTTTTGATCTTTAACCAAAATGATAAACAACCAAATTTTCTGACCTTACTCACTACATTTTGTGCTTTCAGTTCTAGCCCAATGGAATGATTTTCTGCTACCCCTATATTCTAGTAAGCATCCTGCACCATGCTCATGTCATAACTGCATGAAAGATTCTCTTTTTGTCTAATTATTTTTCATTGTTCCAAACTTGCTTCATTATTTTGTGTGTTGTATTTAGGTAATCATACTCCCAGAGCTGCTAGACTTCCTTGTTCAAATATGCCATTATATTTATAAAGCATTTATAGCACTTAGTTTTTACCTTGAAATATGGCTATTATATTTATGCATAATTAACTCTACTAAATTTTATGCTTTTTCAAGCTAAGACTTGTCTACCTATATCTTTACTTTTATCTATATTTATATCTGCCTCATATCCACATCACCTAAATCATGCCTAGGATATGTTTTGATTCTGTAAAGTGATTTTAAAATAAATATTGTGAAAGAAATATGTAAAGAATAAATTTAATTAAAATAGTTGCAAGGAAATTCATAAGAGACCTCACAATGGAGTCAATTTTCATGTAATTAAGAAATGAAAACCAAAAAATATGATTCTAACCAACTTACTGTGGAAACAAGTCCTCCTTCAGCATTCCCTATATGATAAGTCAGGACAAACAAGACTAATCTATGGTGACAAACACCCCCAAAACTCAGTGGCTTAATGCATAAAGTTAATTTCTTGTTCATACAAAGTGCTCTGTATGTTGAGTGACTCTCTAAGGCAGTTGTTATTCATGTCATGACTCAGTAATACAACTTGCTTTCATTCTCAGCACCAAAAAAGAAGAAAAGGAAAGGAGAGACATGCAAGGGCTTTTCATTGCCTTAATCATAATTATTTAATACTCACAACTCTTTTGACAGAATTAGGCAAGTAGTACTACTTAACTAGCAAGAAACTGAAGTATAATCTTTTGAGTGTCCAGAAAGGAAAGAGAAGTTGATAGATAAATAGTACCTTAAGAAGCTAGGCAATTAGAAAGCTTGCTATTTTCATCTGCTTTGCTGCTCATTAGTTACAAAACCTTTTTTTTTTTTTTTTTGATACTGGGGATTGAACTCAAGGGTACTTGACCACTGAGCCACATCCCCAACCCTATTTTGTGTTTTTATTTAGAGACAGGATCTCACTGAGTTGCTTAGTGCCTTGCTTTTTGCTGAGGCTGGCTTTGAACTCATGATTCTCCTGTCTCAGCCTCCCAAAGTGCTGGGATTACAGGCATGTGCCACAGTGCTAGGCTACAAAACCATTTTTTAAAAATTTATTTTTAACTTGAAAATATCTTTCAGGAACCTCTGTTTCTCTTCATCTCCACTAATGTCAATCATGTAGAAGATGAAATAAATTTAAACCAGGCTAATGTTATGGTTTCAATATTAGAGGTCCCCCCAAAGTTCACATATGAGACAATGAGAGAGAGTTTAGAGGTAAACTGGTTGGGTGATGAGATCATTAACCTAATCAATACCTCAATCCCAATAAGAACTAACTGGGTGGTAACTGTAGGCAGATAGGGTGTGATTAGAAGAGGTGAGTCATTAGGGGTATGTCTTTGGCATATATATTTTGTGAGCTGACCTTAAACTCTGTCCCTTTCTCCAGGTCCCATGTTTCCAGCTCCTTTCCTCCTCCACACCTTTCCACCATGATGTTTTGCCTTATTGCAGGCCCCAAAGTATGAAGCTGACCATCTATGGACTGAAACCTCTGAAAGCATGAGTCCCAAAATAAGCTTTTCCTCCTATAATTGTTCTTGCCAGGTCTTTTGGTCTCAGCATGGAAAAAGCTAACTAAAATAGCTGATGACATTATCTCATAACTTATTATTCCAAATGCTATGGCTACATTACAAAATATCTCAAAACTTAGTACAATGAAACATTTTTTCCCCTTAGATTTTTTGATGCTCACATATTCTCTGTATCAGTGTACTGTCCACAACCCAGTTGTGCCAGTGCAGTTGGATAGGTTACCAAGAGAACAAAGAAGACACCCAGAGATGGAATGTGAGGCATAAGGTGGGGAAGGTCCAGTAGCAATATACTGGACAGGTAACACTTCTGTTTTTCATGCTGCCTCTAGTGCCTTCATGATGGTTCATCCAGTGGCAGCCAGCTGGACAAGCACTTACCCTCTCCACAGTCCTCTGCTCTGCACCAGTCATCACAGGGAGAGAGGTCTTATAAGTTAGATTATAGACACAGTAATATCATTAGCTTAGCTTGCAAAGATTTTGGCATGCATCCAAGAAAACAGCTTTCTACAGATAAAACTACCTTGCCCCCCAAATTCCTAGCACATTTGAGGAAAAGCCAGTGTTCTTTGAGATGAGATTTATCTGGACTTTCTGGTCGAGACTCACTTTTATCCTTTCCTACCTTGGCTAAGTTTTTAAGAATATGGAGGGGCATTTCAGGGACATGGTACTGTCTTTCACGATCAGGAATTCAAATGGAGAAATAGTAGGAATGGTGTTTTACTTCTCAAAATGTCTGTCACAACAGCTTAGAACACTCAAAAAGTGGGGAAAGAGGGGTGCCTCAAGTAACAGGGTAATATGAATTGCCGGGGGCAAAACAATGCACTAGATGATCCAGGTTTAGGATGGCTTCCTGACTTACATGAACAGAGATGATTTGAAGCCTGGATTCAGTTGGCACTGTCAGCCAGAGGAACTACATTTGATGGCTGACATCTGGATGGCAAATATTTCAGGACAGCAAGGCAGAAAGTTCAAGGTTTCTTTTGACCTAAACTTAGAAATTATGCAGCATAGAATATGCCTTATTATACTATAAATGAGTCAGTAAAGTCATTCCAAACCCAAGGGGAGAACTGTTAGTCTCTATCTGTTGATAGAAGGATGACAAGCTCTCAGTGAGGTGAAATGTGAGGACAGCGATACCATTGACACCTTTTCCAATGAATTTTTATTCAAGTACCACTGCTCTGGATACGTTGCTTTATTATGGGTCTCTTTGATCCATAGCACCATGTGACTGTATCAAGCACTTCACAGGGTTGCAACTTTGTCACTAATTTTTCAACACTTCTTTTCACCAATACATTTAAAACTTACAGGGAGCAGGAAGTAAGCATCCCCTCCACTCCCCGCAACAAGCACACACACATAAATCAGATGTTTATACTGGAATGTGTTATGTCAATTTGGCTATGACTGGGAACCACATAGGAAATGGCTATACGAATAAAGTAGGTTCCCAGAACTGTTTCGACAGGTTTTTTTTCATACGTTTCCCCTTCGTCATCTTATTTCAGTAGCTCTGCTTATGGGATTTATTTGGAAGCTCTGCATTGAATCCTTCCCTGAATCACCAAGCAGAGGGGTTGTTGACGTTTCCTCTGATCCTTCTATTACCTTTTTCCTAACCTTCATTTCCATGTGATTACATTTAAGGTATATTTCCTATAATAAATTTCATATTCCTATAATGCTGAACAGTGGTATTTCCCTGGTAGAATATTTAGAATTTTGCATAAACCTTGATAAATAAATACTGATATTGATTTTTTTTATTGTTGAATAAAAAATAAATAAGGAAATTGTTTAGGTTTGTTCAAAAAGAGTTCTGTTAATAATATTTTCAGATAAGAACTATTAGTGAATACTAAGATTAAGGGATGAAGTTTGAGAAGTGACAATGCAATTACATAGTATTAATAACAATAAATGCTACACAAAGTACTTACTCATTAAAAAGTAGAAAAAATAGCTTTTATGGTAAAAAAGCATCTCAGACACCAACACTACCCTAACGATGAAATTCAAGTTTTGCTTCTTCACTTTTCTTTTTATGTCACCATTCATAGCACAAAATGACACCATGTGTCTGTCCCCTAATATGACACAGAACACAGAGCTTCTTCTGGGTTTATTTCTGATAATGGTGCATACCAACATCTAATTATGTGTGAGAAAATACCAGACAAACCCACAAAACCACATTCTTCACAAATGTCAAGGTCTTCAACATTGACAAAAGACCAAAGAACTCTTCTATATTAAAAGATAATAAAAACAGGTCAGTAGAATTAAACATACAGTTGTGAAATATATATTTTTTTTATTATAAGGGATATAAGTAGAATAATTGGTGAAGTCTAAACAGAATCTGAAGATGTGGTAATGATATATAAGGCCTAATTTATTTTAAGTTTTGATGGTTGGATTATTACCTAGAAGGGTGTCTTTGTTGCTGTTGTATTGGGGCAAATACCAGTGTATTTTAGAGTGATGGGGTATCAAAGCAAATATGGTAAAATCTGAATATTTAGGGAATATTATTGAAAATAAATATGAGTTCTTTGTAGATACTGAAATTGTAACTTAATTGGAGACTTTAAAATAAAAGAGTCAAAATAAAAGTCAGGGATGTAAGTGAAAAATATCACTCTATTTTTTCTCAGTGGTTTCCTAATATAATTACGTGTGCTAGAATGGAGGATACAGGATAAGATATTGCTATGATATCTCAGCAAGTGTGGAATCATCTTCAAATGTCTGAAGGATTAACCCTTCAATTATTATTCCCAATGGAAATGGAAGGTCTGAATACACTGCAATGATGTCCTGTTTTGTTATCTTGCACCATCCAGGACTGTTCTGACATAACTTAAGCCTCTCCATCTCCCACGCCCATCAATCTCTGATATACTAGGTACGTTATGTTCATCCACGAGGTGATTTTTCTGACATGTGATTAGTGAGCCTGAATGTCTTTATCTTGAAATGAATCCTCTATTTCTTCCTCCTACTCAAGATGATTAGGTTTTCTTCCTCAGATTAATCAGACCTTTATTCTGCTCATGGAAGAAAAGTGAAGAAGCAAAACTGCAGAATCAAAACAGAGTTCATCATTTATTAATTGTCACATTTATCCACTTAGTTAAATATTTCATTTTGTAGTTCTTATTGAGATAGTGCAGAGATTTTTAACTGATAGAATTTTTTAAAAAAGAAATGCAGACAATCATTTAAATTATTTTTTATAATTAAAAAAATACTATGAACTCTGACAGAGAGCTGTGATTTGCATGAGATGATATTACTTCTAAGATATCTCTGTGTTTTATAGTCACCTCTTGAGAGCTGCTAGTGATGGATTTGCCTCTGGAAAATCCCGTCTTTCAGTTCTGTGCTGTCTGTGTTTGACTTCTTGTCTTTTAGACAAGTAAATTTTATGTCTTTACCCAAAATGATGAAACGTATTTCTAGCTGCTAGCAATCAGCATGCTTGATCTGAATTGTACTCATTCATTTACTCTCCATTCACCAAACATTTATCAGGCAGTGAACTTGGCTTGGAAGATAACAAAATAAGTAAAATTTTGACAAGTTCCTCCAATAAGAAATGAATTCTGTAGCAGACATCTCTCATAGGAATGTACACACAGGGCTGGATATGTAGCTCAGTGGTAGAATGCCTACATAGCATAAGTAGGATCCTGGGTGTTGTCCTGAGCACTGCAAAGTAAAGGAGAAGGTGGGGGGGACACACTTAATTTATTGCCTTTTCCTAAGGAATCATGCCTATCTCTTGCTTTATGATTAGATTAAGATTCAAGGCTTTACCCAAGCTCAAACACTGATTTGCTCTTTAAATGAGCTTAGGATTTACTAATTCTAGCTCCATCTGGCATTTTTCTTAAATTTAGGTAGTATGTTCTGAAAATGTATGGGGAAATCCCCTCCCACACACATGAAAAAGGAAGACACATTTAAGATAGCAGAGGAAGACACACTCATAATGGGTAAGCCTCAAAGAATAACTATTTGGCTTGCTGGTGGCCTTCCAATTCCTGTGAGAAGTAAATGGGTATAGGTATAAGATTGGTGGTACACAGCGATCAGATGGAAGAGATTAATGGCATGTGTAATATTTCACAGGTACTCAGTAAACATAAAATTTAGCTAAATTTGCCCATCTTTCCTTTAATTACTGAGTTTCTTAAAAGAATAACCTTCTTGTGCAGATACTTAACCACCGAATTTTCCATACCTCAACTTGCCTTCTTTATTCACCAATCTAGATTATTTTACATCAAAAATACCTGCATTTATTGAGTATTACTAAGAAGAATTTAGAGAAAATGAAGCAACATATCACATATTAGCAAATCCTACAAGTTGAATATAATAAACCTAATCATTTAATAGCTTAGTATAATTTTCTTCCTTTCCTAAGCTTGGAACAGACCTTAAAACAAACTAACCACACACTTTAGTGTCTAGCCACTGAACTAAAAATACAACTTCTTAAATAATAGTGAGTAGAACCATAACTCAGTTTTTCTTCTTCATTAATCTTTGCAATCATCTAATTTCTATCTTTTATTCTCTGAGCACATCTTTTGTGTCAATCAGTATTTCTGGCACTGGGATTACAGCTGTGATTGAAAAGAACAAAATCCCATCACTTAGAGAGATTGCTTTTATTTCCCCTTCTTTTCATTGCATCATAGTGCTAGCAGTTGTGTGTTAAGAGGAGCCTCTTGAGCATATTTCTTCTCCAGTGATAGCTGAGAATCTTATCAAAGATACAAAACAAATGGCTTTGTGGGCTTCTTGACAACTCACTTTTTATTCATGGATACACACACATCCACATCCCCCGCCCCCCCACACACACAGTAACTTTTTGAGTGTCTATGATGTGCCGAGAGGTCTGCTGGCTATACTCAAAAGACATTGTCCTAGCCCTGAAGAGATTCAAGTCTACTTGCTCCGACAATGTTGAGAAAAATCTTTTAAAAGTGGACACTTAGAATATATATTGGTGTCAGAGTGGGCAAAATAAATGTTCCATCAGTTTCCACATATACCATGTTTTCCAAGTTTGGAAGACAAACTTGGTGTATGAATGATTTTCAGTGATGCATTCCTGTATGGCTTAGTTTATTCAACTATTAGTTAACTGAGTGGAACTCCGTTCTACTTAAGAAAACAGGTCAAAAACAAAAGAAAACTAAAAAATTAAATATGACTTTTATGTAACTTACATTCTAGTGGACATCGGTCCTCAAGGGCATTTTTCTGAAAATGTATAATCTTGTTTGGCCCTTCGCTGCAGGTATTTATGGGTTTCGTGTGAGGTTTATATTCTTCTTGTGTGTAAGACACTGTCAGATCTAACAGCTTTCTCTTCAGTGTTTCTATCATACTTGTTCTCTTATTTCCTAGCAGCTGCTGTGACCTCTTTGAATAGAAAAGTCACGTGATGTCACACCTTTGCCCAGAACCTTAGTTGGATTCTCTTTTCACTGAGAGGCAAAGCCAAAACTCAGACAATGGTCAATAAAGCAGTGTGTATCTAATCTCCTGTTCCCTCTCTCATTTCATCTCCTAATTTCCTCCTTGTCCACAATGCTGTAGCCACACTGACCTTCTTGTTATTCTTCAAACATGTTCCATTTTAGAGCTCTTGACTTAATGTTTTCTAGTCCCAGACCTCCCATGCCCCAGATATCTGCATGACTAACTTTCTACCCTCCTAAAAATTTTACTTAAATCACCACCTCAACATGATATGCTTATCACCTCTTCAAAACTGCAGCCTCCTTCTACTTCCAAATCCACTTACCATAATACATATTTTACTTTTCAATGACACAAAATGACTACCATAATTTATTATCTATCTTTCCCCATGAGATTTTAAGCTCTACGGGATAGGTTTTTTTGTTGTCTCTTATTCATTGATGTATTTGTTATCTATTACTAGGTACAATTCCAAAAACCTAGCTGACTTAAAGCAACACATTTATTATGTTGTTCGTTGTTCTGTAGGTCAGAAGTCTGGGTGAACTTGAATGGGATTTCTGATTATGATCTTATAAAGCCAATATCAAGATGTCACAGGGCTTGACTCTTCTCTGAAAGCTCTAGGGGAGAATGCTTCCATGTTTGTCCACGTTGTTGCCAAATTCATTTCTCTGCTACTGTGGAATTGAGGCCCCCATTTCCTTGCTGTCTTTCAGTACAAGTCATTCTCAGGTTCTAAGAATTGTCCATTGCACTATGACTATCTCCATATTCAAGCCAACAAAGGTATGTCAAATTCTTCTGATGCTTAAAACCTGTCTTCTGCTTCTACTACCAGCTGGATAAAACCCTCATTTGCAACTCTTTCATATGATCAGGTCAGTCCCAACCAGATAGTCTATTTTTTAAAGTATGAAGTAGCATAGTCGAGCGAGTGATAATTAATCATATTCAAAGGATTTTGTTACAATCTAAGGGGAAGAAATTACATAAGGTCTTTTTGAGTGCTACCTTAGAATTGTCTGCTACAATGCCTATATCCTAAATTCCAAGAAGAGTTCCTGGAATAGTCATTGAATGAATGCAAAAATGAATAAATGAATGAATGAATGCCTATCATTGTAGTATCAGATGCTTATACTGGGAACTTTTTAAGAATAAGGCTGCCTGCCTATTAAAATATGCCATCCTGATTTACCTGGGCCAGACACATGTGCCTAGGGTTCTACTAGGGGAAGGTAGATGTACAGTGACATGGTTTCCCTTGATTCTCAACTCTTTTTAGGGTAGAGAATATCTTTACTCAGCCTCTGCTCTACTGGATCAAACCTCATGAAATTAAGAAAATAATCTATTTGCAAATTGTTGCCATCTTCTCATCTTATTTCCCTCCCAGTTCTCTTCTTCTTTTTAATATAGAAAAGCCTTTTCCAGCTAGGCCTTGCTCTTCTTTGCTGGGTTTACTCTCCGGTCTTTTGTCAGTGCCCTTACTCCTTGTTTTTCTTTTCAGAAGGTATATCTTTAAATCTCAAAATTCAGAAACAGACCAGTTTGTAGAATGAGTGGAAGGGTAGAAGGGTTAGAAAAAAAGGTAGCAAGGAGAAATTGGGAAAAAGAGATGGGAACAACATGAGTTAACATTTGTAACAGATTCTTTACTCATTTTTTAAAACTCTCATTTCACTTTATTATAATTATATGTTTGCATGTCTCTCTCTCCTTCTTATACTGTGAGATCCTTAAGGGCAGAAATAGAGATCATTGACTTATCTCTTTATTTCCATTTCCTGGCAGCATTTAGAGCAGTCCTCCAATAACTGCTTGCTGAATAAATGAAAAATGATTGCATGAATTAGAAAGATAAAATAGAATATGTACACATTTATTATTCAATTTAATGTAAAAGTATGCAGCCCAACAAAAGATACCCAGATTTCAAACATCTAGACAGATAGAGATGTTTAGAAGGGATTTTCAGATAATTTTGTCACATAACAGAATAGAAAGCTTGAGGAAATATTGATGATAAATGTTATCTTTCTTCTAATGTAGTTTTGAATATAATCAAAATATTTAAGCACTGTTTTATTATACATTTTCATGTGCCATTTACAAATATGAATCAGATTATTAAATGCAAACATTCTTTCTTGGATTTCAAGTGCATGTATAATACACTCCAAAAGTTATAAATCTGCCTTGGTTGTTTTTTGATATCTGCTAGAGGATGTTCACATTAAGATAAATGGATTGTCATGTTTCGAGAACTGTTTAGTTTCACTTTTAGGGGACCATCTGTTCTCTGATGAATGGTGCTGTGTATGAGACTGGGCATGTTGATTTAGCTCTTTTTTAAATAAATGCCATAGCTAATTATTTTTTTTAAGAATGTGGTTCTTAACCCCTCTGACTTTCATAGTCTCTTTGGAAGGTAACTATATATTAAGGGGTTCATGCTCAAATAAAGGTTTCTCTTAGGGTGCAAATACATCAATCATATGTTGCAGATAAAATTACTTGATTGGTTGTACTTCACACATTCTTGTCTGAATAATGCTTTTACCTCTCTGAGAAACAAATTCTCTGAATTAGAACATGATTTTACATGCATACACTGAAACACTCAGGGAGAGAAAAGGCCAGCCCCCTTGGCCTGGAATCAGCCTTACTCATCATGGAGTTGAGGCATATTACAATATTATCACCTGCACATTTATGTTTCTACTCTGTATTAACAGAAAGAGAAAAAATGATAAAATAATGTAATTAACACACAATTAGCATGTTATAACCCATGTGATTTGTTGAATTGATGAGTACTACTTAATTTGAGGTTTTGAGTACATATTTTAATTCAAATTATAGCTAGACTTGTACAAGAAATAGCACAATTTATTGAGCATTTTCATTTGTGACTTAAATTAGATATGATCAAGTAACATATCTATAGTATAATATGAAATATTTACTCATGTATTACCAAGCTTACATTAGGTTAAACAAATTAATTATTTTATTACATATACCTGTAGATTTTTAAATTCTGTTTTGTAGTAGAGTACTAAGTTTATAGATACTGAGGGTGAGATTGAAAGTGAAGGCCAAGTAAAGTTGGTCTTATGATCAACCATTCTTAATTCCTGCAAAGTTGCTGTTTTTCATTAAACAGAATATATTTTTCATGTTTGTATTGATAGAATCAGTTCCAAAACTAAGGCAGTAGGAAAGCCAGTGCCCTAGAAAATTCTACCTCCTTGACATTTTTTTCTACTCCAAAACATCAACTATAATTGCAGAAAATGTTTTTCTCAAAAAATAACACTTATCCTTGTCAGTAGATACCAAATAGAGGCTGGCAAATAATTCATACTTATTTAAATGGAGAGATAGAAGAAATAACCAGTTTGTTGCTTCATATCTGTCTACCTGACCCTGACTTTCTATTACTCTGAATATCAATAATGAGCCCTCCACAACCATATGATATATAAAGCCATATAACCATGGTATTTAAATCCATGATGAACACTGTCTGCCATTGGAATTTTAGACACTACACCAGGAAGATTCAGAAGTTATCATAAGATAGAAGAATCTATCTAATGCTTCCCAAATATTCATGACAAATAATATCTTCACATTCTACTGACCTACTGTATCAGAGTTTTCTGTAATAGGCCAAAGAAAATTACTCCAGTTAGTTGAAGTACAAGTGAATTAACTGACAAGATTTTGGCTAATTTGTTGAGTCAAAGTAAATTCTGGAAGAACCTGGCTTCATAAAAGAAGGATCCTGAGCAGCTTCCTGATTCTAGGTAGTAACAACTATAGAACTGTCTTCCTAGGTTGATGCTATTTGGTCAAATATTTCATTTGTAAGCTCATTTTTTTTTCTTGTGACATTGAAATGTACTCTTCCTATGAAAGTCAAACTCATTATTTGTACTCTAGAAGTACAGATCCCTTCTTCTTCTCCATGCCTGAGCTGTGACAATTTTGTACTCTCTAAGGAGTTTTCCCTAATTTCTACTGCTGTACTCATCCTCTTCAGCATGCAGTCATGTCTTAGAAATACAAAAAGAAATCATCACCCTGCCACTAGGTACCACTTTCTTATTCTTCCTCACATCAACACCTCTTAAATGCAATGGTTAATCATAGCTTTCTTCCCTTCCTGATATGCCATTCTCTCCCTAACCCACTGTATTGTTCAAGACCCAACATTACAGAAACTATTTTTTTTTTGTCAAAATAACACTCTTCTATCTTTCTTAAATCTGGAGGTCACTTCTCTGATTTCACTTTTCTTGCACTCTTAGCTGCATTTAATCTTTTGAAAATGCCCTCTACCTAGAATACATTTTCTTTCACCTGTCACAAATGGTGTCCCTGTTTTCATCTTAATTCACTTACTATTCCTCCTTTAGCTCATTCACTGGCTTGTCCTCTTTGCCTTTCCTTTAAGGGGCGACGTGACTCCTGGGCTGTGAGTTCCTTACATCCTCACCATCTGGACACTCTCCTCATGGGACCTCATTCACATCTATGTCAATGAATGATATAGTTCTGATATTCCCTCAGAACTCAAAATACTTTGATGCATTTGTCTACTTGGCAACTTCACATACCTGAGCAACAACCATGTAAAACTACTATGCAAAATCTAGGGTGCTGAAACCACTCCATTCCTGCTTCAAATTTCCCTTACTCACTTACACCTCAATAAACATGTTACTTTATATCCAGTTGGCTTGGCCAAAAATGAGTCTTCTTCATTTTTCTCTATCATGACATATATATAATTCATTAGCAATTCTTGTTGACTATACCTCTAAAACTTACATAAAATTCATATACTTTTTTCAGTCTCTACTAAGATTGCCCAAAGCAAACCTCCTTCATCTCTCATTTGTACTATTACCATAGCCATCTAAATAGTTTTCCATTTTGTATCTTAACAATTTCTTTATCTTTGGACTATAATGGTATTTCAGTATTGTTTGGAGTTTCATTCCCTTGTTTAAAATCTTCTAATGCTCTCTCATGTTAGTTGAAATAAAATCATGTTCTTATTATGATTTTGCCTTTGATACAGCCTTGTTACCTGTCTGACCTCATTTCATACTAGCTTACCCTTTATGAATTTCTTACATTGATTGGACTACATATTCATTGTTAACCCCTTAGAATATTCTTTTCCTTTATTTTTATAGAAATAACCACTTGTTTTGATCATTTACTTAATGTATATCTTTATACAACCATTGATAATAGTAAACAAGTCCAAAGTCTCAATGGCTTGCTGAAAAGGAGAAGGAGAATGAGGAAAAGGAGAAGGAGATGGAGGAGAAGGCAGAGGAGGAGAAGGAGGATAAAGAGAAGAATTTATTTACCACGCGTATACATTCAATTTCATTCTGTGTGTGTGTTGCTGTAGGATGGTGGCAGGGGAGGTGGCAGCTATGATTGCTCTACTCCATGAAGTTATTCAGGATCTTCTTCAGTCTAGTGATACCAACATCTCATAGAGCCTGGAGACTTCCCTGACTGTGTCTGCATCTTGGGAAAGAGAGGGTTTATAGAGAATAACACAGGATCCTATTTTGATCTGTGTCTAAGGAAGCCTTCACAACTGTATCTCTATATTCATTTAGCTAAACTTCATTCATAGTCACATTATAAATAAGAGATGCTGAGAAGTAGATTTATTGGTGGTTTTAGTCAGCTTTCACACTGTTGTCAATAAAGGACCTGACACCAGTTTTAGAGGAGGAAAACTGCATTTGGGGGATCAGTTTCAGAGGTCTCAGTCCATAGACAGTTGGCTTTATTCCCTGGAACTCAAAGTGAGGGAGAACATTATGGTGGAAAAGTGTGGCGAAAGGAAACAGCTCAAGACATCACAATAAGAAGCAGAGATACAGAGAGAGAAAGCTAGGCTTGGCTCACAAAAATATACCCCAAAAGCATGCTGACAGGGACCAACCTCCCCCAGCCACACCCTACTCACTGTTCATACCACTCAGTTAATCCTTGTCCGGGAATTAATTTACTGATGGTGTTGAGGTTCTCATAACCCAATCATTTCACCTCTAAACCTTCTTGCATTATCTCATACATGAGGTGGTGGTGGACACTTCATATTTAAATCATAACAGTGGTATCGCCAGGATGAAGAGGAGAAGATGAGCATTGCTGATTGCTAAGTAATCTTTTGCATTTCACCTAAACAAGTAGTGAGTCAGTAATATTTCATCACATTATGTAATTCTAATCACATACAAATCAATTTTTACTACATTATATTTACTGGTCATACATTGACTAATTAAGACCTCTGTGGTTTCCTTAAGTAAAAGGTAAGATTCATAATGACAAGTCCCCTATCTTCTTTATTACCAAATTCTGACTTCATGTATCCAATCCATAAGTAGCATGTATTAATAGTGTAGTAAATTTTATACAAGCTTAAATAGTGCTTGGTTTATGTGCAAGATTAGAATCATACAACATGTTTGGCAAACCTATAAATGTGTGTCTTAAGAAAAATAAATACAGTAACCTTCAGACTTCTTTCCTTCTCAGCAAGAAATAGGTTTCAAGCAGACCAAGGAGGTCTTATGGAATTGTAGAAAAATAGGCAAATTCCAGAAACTGAATTATTTAGAACCACCTATTTCTAACAAGATTACTATTTTCATATGGAGATCCTCCTTTGTCACACAGCTGTATAAATGTTCTCTGCCCCTTGTTCCTTAAATAGGTAGGTCATTTCATAATTAAGAGCTTTTTCTACTAGCATGCTATTCTTGATGTGTATAGTCCAACTATATGGGAGCACAATTCCCTACAGACCAATAAAAATGTGAGAAACCATGAACGTCACTAATTCTCTTAATCAGTTTCTGGCTAGTAAAGTGTGTGTGTGTGTGTGTAGTGTTAGTGTCTATCATGCCTATGTATTATAGTTTTCACTGAAGGAGTAAGCCTCCAAGTAAGATATGAGTGTGCTTATCAGAAGAAAAAGGAATGAAAGTCGAGAGAGAGAGAGAGAGAGAGAGAGAGAGAGATGCCATCTATATTTTTATTCTCAAGAAGGTAAAATCTGTCTAGAAGAACATTATTAACTACAAGTCAAAAGAAAATGCTGCCAGGCACAATGGCACACACTTCTAATTTCTGCTACTCTGAAAGTATAGGGAGGAGGATGGCAAATTTAAAGAGAGCCTGGGCAATTCAGGCTTAAAAAAACATATAAAAAAGGCACAGGAGACATATCTCAGTGGTAGTGCCTCACTATGTTCAATCCCTGGTAGCACCAAAAAAGAAAACTGAAAATGATATACATCACAATGAAAATTTAACAGCAAAACCCTGAAATTATGGCAAGTAAAAAACTTAAGTATTAGTCTTTAATAAATAAAACTAGATACCTTATTCTGTACATCTACCAAGAACTCAGCATTTTTTCTACTTAGCAAAGCAATACATGCAATTTTTTTATTTCCAAGATTTTTCATTAAATTTGCTTGTATTTTCCCTCATCTATTTGACAGAATTTTTCAATTGAATATAACATTTGAAAGTTATTTAAATTGTAATTTTTCTTGGTCTTGAAAAATATTATGTTTTCATTCTAGTATTCAGTATGCAAATAAGCCTTTTGGGATGATATTCTCCATTTTTCTTCATTATGAGAAATAACTTTTAAGGTAAGGTGATAGAATAAAATTATTTTTTAATCTTTCTTCAATTTTTCACAATTGCATATTCTTACTAAGGACATATTTTCCTCACTTGGATACAGTATTAAATACAAATGTTTGTAATTTGGTAATTATATTTCACTTTTTCTCTATTCTCTTCTCAAAAATATGCATTCAAGGCAGTAGCCTATTATGTTGTAGATATCATTCTCTTAGGTATACAGTGATGTGCAAGACATTGTCTCTGACTTCAGTGAGTCTTTAGTTTTTTTAGAGAAACAAACACATCAAAATCCTCAAAAATATAATAGAAGCATATGCAGATCATTAAGAAGATCATTTGTTTTATATGGAAGACTCAAGTCTCAGGTCCAAGAATAGGATACAGAATATAAAAGAAAAGAGAATACCATTCTTCAAATGCTTGAATCAAGTCCTACCCAAAGAGTAGTAGGTCAATGGGCAAAATCTAGAAATGAATTACAATCTAGGAAAGCAACTTATTATATGGATTTGATCTAGAAAACAGTACAATAATTTAAGGTGTGGCAAATAGTTGAGTATGTCAATGGGTAAGACAATTATTTGTGAAAACAGAATTAAGTCTGCCTCAACCATAAAGGGTTTTGTCTTCTATACTGAGGAATTTTGGTTCTATTTTCTTTTGAGGAATGAGAAGCTTACCAAACACTTAAAAGTTCTAAAGTAATTCCAGTGTAAAAATTAAATAATCACATTCGAATACTGGAAACATCACTATATAGGATTGAAGGAGGGTGCATCATGAACAAATGGAGAACAATTAAATAACTTACTGGGTATCATGTACTATGACTTTATTGATTAAACCACTGACCTATTTCTAAACATAATAATAGTTTCCAAAGATATTAGAATAACAAAGCACTATTCAAAATAAAATAAATATCTCAATGGTATTTAAAATAAAAAAATCTGGGCCAGAAATGGAAAACAAACATCAGTAGTACTAAGTAGAAATTATCATATTGGCAAGAGCATTAGTTTCCTGCACAGTGAATTGAAAAAAATAACTTTATGAGATTTCAGAACAGAATAGAAAAATGAAAGATCCTAAAAATTTTTTAAAATTGAAAAATGGAGATTACATATAAGACATCAATTGAGATATCATCATACTAATAGAAACCCCTGGAAATTAAAGACAATGGAGTGGGTGACTTAAATGCTAAGGGAAACAATTTTTCAACTTGAAAAATTTAGTGAAACTATTAAGCAAATGTGGCTATAAAATTAATACATTTCAATAATTTGACACACTTTTTATGAGGTATTGGAGGATATATCCATGAAATGTAGAAATGAAGGAAGATATAATCCCAGGTCCAAGAATAGGAGACAGAATATAAAAGAGAAGAGAATATCTAGGTAGAAAAAACAAACAAGAAGACAGATTGTCAACACACTAGATAACAAAAGAGCTAAGTTCAAAATAATCTCAGGGGGGATACTGAAAAGTATGTATCTGATAAAGTAATTTATTTGATCACATAAGAAGATAACTGTGTGATTGCTGGGGATAGGTTTAGTATATATCTTATTAAAATTCAAGAACTAGGTAACGGGAGATTAGAGAGAGGAGGGGAGATGCTGTTCAGAGGGTATAGTTCGCCAGGCAAGAGGAAAGTTCTGGTTCTCCAATACATGTAGCATAGCAACTGCAGTTCACTAGGAGGTGTTTTGTACTTGAAATGAGCTGGGAGCAAAGGTCTCAGGTCCTCTCTTCAGATTCACACATGTAAGATAACTGGGAGGTGATAGAGATGTTAACCAGACTGTCCGGTGTCAGTCATTCCTCACATTGCACATGTGCATTAGACACCACGCTGTCCATCTTAAATGCATATGATCTTTTCTTGTCAATAATAACAATAAAAGTAGGGAAAAATAATACAAATGCTGGAAAGTATATAGGGAAAAAGGAAAACTCACTGTTGGTGAGTGTGTAAACTCGTACAACCACTATGGAAATCACTATGGAGTTTCCTCAAAAAACTAGAAATGGAACTGCCATTTGATCCTGCTATACCACTCTTCTATTTACCCAAGGGAATTAAATCAGCATTCAATAATGATACATGTATACCCATGTGTATAGCAGCATAATTCATGATAGCCAAGATATGGAACCAGTCATTGTGAGGGTCCAATAATATATAAATAAAGAAAATGTATATATGCACAAAGGTATTTTATTTGTTCATAAAAATAATGAAATTGTGGCATTTGCAGAAAAATGGATGGAACTTGAGATCATCATATTAGCAAAATAAGCCAAATTCAGAAAGTCAAGGGTTATATTTTTTTCTCATATACAGAAACTAGAGAGAAAACAAAGGAAAAATGGGGTGATCTCATGAAAATAAAAGGGAGACCTGTAAAATAAGAGACTCGGGGGAGAAAGGGGAGAAGATAGAAGAAAGTTGCTAGACAATGAAATTGACCAAATTATGTTATATGCATGTACAAATATGTCACAATGAATCCAACTACTATGTATAATTACTATGCACTAACAAAAATGTAAAAAAAAGAACAAGGGATATTTAAGGAGATCTTGGCCTATATGAATAATGCTTAATATTACTAAATGTGAAATACAGAAATCAAGACCATAATTAGGAATGATGAGATATTTCCTCACACAGAGCAAGATGACTATTAAGAAAGTTAAAAGTTGGGGCTGGGATTGTAGCTCAGTGGTAGAGTGCTTGCCTCACATGCGTGAGGCCCTGGGTTCGATCCTCAGCACCACATACAAAACAATAAAATAAAGACACTGTGTCCATCAACAACTCAAAAAAATTAAAAAAAAAAAAAAAAGAAAGTTAAAAGTTGACAAGTGTTAGCAAAGATGAGGATAAAAGGGAGCCTATAGGTTTGAGGCTGTATTTCGGTGGTAGAATGCTTGCCTTGCCTAGGAAGCACAAGGCCCTTAGAGCCTGGGTTCATCTCCAGCATTAAATAAATAAATAAATAGATACATAGATCTGTTCACATTTCATGGGAATGCACAATGGTGAGTCCACTCTGGAAAACAGTGTGGAGCTTCCATTAAAATATAAAAATAGAATTACCATATGATCCAGCAATCTCACAGTCCCCAATCCAGATCTCAAAAATACATTAGCACAAAACAGGAGGATTGCAAATCCAAGGCCAGCCTCCGCAATATAGTGAGGTCCTAAGCATCTTAGCAAGATCCTGTCTCAAAATTAAAAATAAAATAAAATAAAAAATGGCTGGGTATGTAGCTCAATGATAAAGTGCCCCTGGGTTGAATCTTCAGAATAAAAAAGAAAAGAAAGAAAAGATACATTAGCACTGCTATGTTCCTATATTCATTGAAACATTACTCACACTGACCAAGATGTCAACCTAAAGGTAATAGGGATAAACAGGAAAATTGGGATATATGTATATAATGGAATGCTCTTTAGCCTTAAAAAAGATAAAAAGTTTACAGTATGCTGATGAATCCTTGAGAGTATTTTGATAAATTAAATAAACCAGTCACAGAAAGACAAATACTGAATGAGTTCACTCACATAAAGTATTAAATAGTCAAATTAATAGAATAAGAGTGCCCTTGCTAAGCGAGTGGAAAATGGAGAGTTACTAACTTTCCTGAACCATAGGAACATATTTGCTTCATATGGACAGTAAACATTAAGTTTTGGTAGGATAAATGAAAACATGTTCTGGGATATATTATACTGAAGCTTCAAACTTAAATAATAAAAAGAATAATCTTCACATTTACAAAAAAAAAAAAACAGTTTCTACACAAGATTGTAAATTAAACTGAAAGGAAGAATAGGGGCCAAGAGGCATTCTTAATTGCCATTACTTCACTCTGAATTGGGGAAAATCAGGAGGAGAGAATGAGAGACCTACCCGCCAGCCCACCTGCTTTCATTGCTGGGCTATTCACCTCCTGTTAGCTAGCTGGGGATGCTGGGATTACCTATGCAGGAAAGGGTAGACTGGATTTAAGGAGAAACCTCTCCCAACCTGCTCCTAAATATCTGCTCCAGGCTGCTTTGGTGGTGGTTATTTCCAGGGACCAAATCGGTTTCTCTCTTCTGAAGGTCTTTTCCGAGTTTTAATAAATTATTCCCGTAACTTAAAGAATCAAATATTCTGTCATTCTTATGGCAATTCAAGGAAGAAATTTCTTCCTTTGGGAAGAAACAAAGTATCTAATGTCAGCTCACCACATTATTGGGAAATGAAGTTACCCTTAAATTTTAACCTCTACACTGGCCTTCACATTTTCCTAATAAAGCCCAATTTTATTCAACATTTTTTCATCTATCAAGGCTCTAGATTAATAAATCTCTTAAGAGACTATTTTCCTGTCTCTTCTTCATGCCAAACATAGGGAAATTACCCTAAAGAATTCCAATTATGAACAATGAAAATGGTCCCTAGAATGGAAATACAGATATGCCTAGAGTATAAAATAAGAAGTGGTTAAAAGAAACTTGCAAAACTTTAGTTTGTAGCCCTAAGGCAAAATGCCTCCCAGCCCCTGAAAACTACTTAGGAGAGTTGGAACCCATGCTTTGCCCTTATCCTCAGGTATATACCACTGAAAGAAACATAATTCCAAAGGAATAGAAGATAAACTCACAAGGAGAAACTCAAGATACATACAAAAGCACTAAAAGAAAATCAGTAAATGCTAAAGCCTACCTATGTCAGTGGAAGCCTGAGGAAGTTTGCAAAATGGAAAAAAAAAATGCATCATCGTTTAAAATACAATCACACCCATTATGTGCAAAGAGAAGACAGGGAAATTTGGAAACCTTGTCAAGAAAGAATCTGTTCCCAGAAATAAGTCTAGTCCATATCAAACATCTTTATATAAGAGGTGAGAGAAGAATTTAGTTTTACATCCAAGAAAATAAGCAAAAATCATAGGCAAACAAGATGTGAGATAATTTAACATGTTATAGCTATTTGGGGAAAAAAGGAAAGAAACACAAAACTTGGACTCTTGTAACAAAAAACAATAAATCAAGGAGAAACAAAATTTGAATATAATGGTAATTAAGGAGTATAATTTTATTTTCCCAAAAAAATAAAAATTAAAAAATAACAATAACAAAGTAACAACTCAAAACTAGAATTGCTAATGTTAGTCTCAAGGAAAGAAGATACAGAATATTGACTTTAAAACCAGACAACATTCTGTTTGTAGAGTGAAAAACATAAAAGTAAAAGAAAAACAATCCATTGTAAATAAGCAACATAGCATGAGATAGTAGAAATAATCCCTACGTAACTGAGCTATACAAAAATGTAAACTTGTCAAAAGTATCAGAGAAAAGAAAGACTTCCAATTGAATTTTAAAGAAGTATTAGTAATGAGTTATCTGAAAAAGCCACATTTAAAATAAAAGATGAAGAAATATTAAAAATACAAGATTGATAAACAATTCATGTCAACATTTTAAAAAAGAAAACAATGGTAGCTGATTTTCTATAAATAAAATTAAAATTTAAGTTACAGACCATTGTATTAGAAATTTTGGTGCTATATGAAAAAAAGGACAAGAGAACAACACGATGTAATGACATAAACATCTGAACTCAATAATATGAATTCAAAACAGACAAAAAATCTATGAGAACTGGAAAGAATTTCAGATATCAAAAATTATACTATAGTTTTAACATATCAAAACCTGAGAAAACCAGTAGAAAAAGTAGCAAAGTTATGAGAAATTTAGTACTATGATTAATTTGTTTAATTTAATAGTAATAAGAACTATAAATCAATCCCTGACAATACATATTTTTCTTTGAGCAAACAAAGAAATTCACAAAAATCAAGCATGCACCAAATCAGCAAGAAAGCCTAATATATTTCCATAATCAATATCATGAAACACTATGTTTTTCTCACTAAGATGTAGAAAGTTAGAAATCAATAGTGAAGCATAGTTCAAAACTCCTGGCATATCTGGAAATTTTTTAAATAGAGTATTAAATAACAGTTGAAATATTTATTATGTAAAGTACACTGTGATACTCTTAGAGATTAATAACAGTGGAATATTTATAGTTCATATTTGTGAAATAAAGAATACATCAGTGCTGTAAATTTTGTTCATGTTTATTAGAAAGTAAGAGAACTAAAATATCATTAAGAAAATGCTAAAATCAAGAATATAGATTAGTCAAGAAAAAATAACCTGAAGGATGGTTACTAAAGAACAAAATGGTGAAAAAAAATATATGAGAATAAATGTCAATGAGACAGGAAATATAAATTCAAAATTTAGGAGGCTAATAAACAATAATTTTTTAACATACCAAGAAGAATCTCTCACAAACTGATTAAGGAAAAATGAAAGAAGATTCAAATAGACAATCAAGTGTAAAATGAATTACTACTTATATTACAAATGTAAAATATTTTTTAAAACACAGTTATACATCCTTTAATGATGGAGATACATTCAGTGCATCTTTTGTTGATGTTGTCATGGGAACATCATAGAGTGTACTTTACTCTAGATGGTCCAGCCTCCAACCCACTGATGCTATATGGTAGAGCCTATTAGACTACAAATCAGTACAGCATGTTACTGTACTGAAAACTGTAGACAACTATAACACGATGGTATTTCTGTATCCAAACATAACCTAACAAAAAGGTACAGTACAAATTCTGTATAAAAGATAAAATAGTATAACTGAATATACTTATCATGAATGGAGACTGAGGGACTGGAACTTGATCTGGGTGAGTCAATGAATAGTGGTAAGTGAATATAAAGGACTAGGACATTACTGCACACTAGTGTAAACTTCATAAACATTGTACACTTAAGGTGACTAAAATTATATAAAACTTGTTCTACAGTAATAAATTAACCTGTTTTGACTCATACACATTTAATTTTTTGTTGTTAGCACATAGTAATTATAAATATTTTTGAAGTACAGTGTTACACTTCAATACATGTGTACAATGTGTAGAATTGGCATATCCATCACCTCAGACATTTATCATGTCTTTGTGTTGAGAGCATTCAAAATCTTTTATATTATCTATTGTAAAATAATGTATTGTTGTCAACTATAGTTATTCTCCTGTACTAAAGAACATTACAAGTTATTCCTGCTATCTCACTGAATCCCTATCCTCTCTCCATACCAAAACGACTTTCCCAGGCTCTAGGAACCACTATTCTATTCTTGACTCAGACGAGATCAACGTTTTAGCTTCCATGCACAAGTAAATACATGTAGTATTTGTCTATCTTTGCCTGAATGTCCTTGGCAGTTCCACCCATGCTACAATGACAAAATTTCTTGTTAATGAATGAATAATATTCCATTGTGTTTATATATCATATTTTCTTTATTCATTCATCCATCAGTTGACACCTAGAGTGATTCCATCTTCTAGCCATTTTAAAATTTGCTGCAATAAGCAGGTGAGTGTAGAAGTCTCTTTAATAGCTGTTTCTAATTCCCCTGGATATATAAATTTTTAACTTGTAATGGTACTGTCTACATAAATTGTTTGGCTATACAAAAATTTATCTTCATATAAGTATTTTTTCTATTAACTTTTATCTATTTTTGTTGTTAAAAACTAAAACATAAATACATACACATACACACACACACACACACACACACACACATTAGTCTGGTCCTACACAGTGTCATGACTTCAATATCATTCTCTTCCACCTTCAGATCTTGTCCCAGGGAAAGGACTTCAGAGGCAAGAACCCATAATGCATGGAAATGTTCTCTTCTTTGATAACAACAACTTTTTCTAGAGTAACTCCTAAAGGACCTGAGAATTTTATAGTGTTCACTTATTTTACTAAACGGAAGAAGTATACTCTAAAATAATAATAAAATGTGTAATGTAATTAGTATTCAAACAATATATACTCACTTTTAATCACTATCAAGTGTTATGTACTTTCTATAGTTTTAAGTGCTCTATTTTTATAAACTGGCTATATGTAGGTTTGTTTGCACCTGCATCACCATAAACAGATAAATAGTATATTGTGCCACAACAGGACAAGGGCTACAATGTCATTAGGTATTAGAAATTTTCAGCTGTGTTATAATATTATGGGACCACCACATATATGCTGTCCATTGTTGACTAAAACATTATCATACAACATATGATTGTTTTTCTAGGAAAATATGCATTGCCAAAATTGGAAAAAGGCATTGGAAAGTGAAAAAAATGAACAAAAATTGTGAAAATAGGCATGGCAAATCTCTCCACTTGAGGCTACCATGTTACATAAAGTAACTGTTTAAAGTACTAGTCTCAGGTGTTTTTGTGAGGGTGTTCTAAAAGCTCTCAAGAATGGCTAATGCTTATTAAAATGCTTCCTCAAAACAAACAATAGGGTGAAGTTAAACAACTCAATATTTATTAATTACAAGTAAATGAAAGCCAATATCTTCAGGAAACTTAACAATGACCATGAAAGTCTTAAAATATAATATTGGCAATGAGAAGAATTCCATTTCCAAGAATGGAAGATTAGGTGACAATGTCCAATGCTCAGGCCCAGGCACATATGGTCAGCCCAAGTTTGTGGCTGGACAAGGAAAACAGAACTTCACTCTCTCAATCCCTACCACCAGTCTAATAAGCACCAAGTAAGTAAGTAAGCAAGAGCATCTTACTGCTGGAAAAGGGGAAGATCGTGGACAAAGTTGACCTCTATGACTAGCATGGTCACACAGAAATGCTGAATGGGGAGCATGGAGATGAGAAAAATCCTGGAGCCCAAGCATGAAGCACCATTTACATGTGTGAAGCACGGTGTGCTATGAAGGTAAACATACCAACAAACCCAAGCCCAGAACATCTCCCAACTAGGCAAACTCAAACCCCAACACTATCAGCCTGATGAAAGAAATAAGACCATTTCTACACTAACCTGTATTCACTTCCGTCTCTGTTACCTGTAAAAATGTAAAAATTATGAGACATAAAAAAACAAGGGCAAGAAATTTGCCACATTGTCAAGAGAAAGACATAATTTTGTGGTCAAATAAATTTTCCCTATGGGAAAAAGTAGAATGAATCAGACATAACTTTCCTATGTTCATATATATGAATACACCACCATGTAACTCCACATCATGTACAACCACAAGAATGAGAAATTATACTCCATGTATGTATAATATGTCAAAATACATTCTACTGCCATGTATAACTAAAAAGAACAAATTTTTAAAATTTTTAAAATTCCCATTTTCTCTTCTTTAAAACACTTGCTTTAAAAACACATTTCCTGGTTGATTAATACGAACATAAACCTGGCACTTGTTAGAAACACATTTTCAAGTCCCTTCTCAGGCCGGGTGAATCAGAAGCTCCAGGGTTGGGCCAGTAATCTGTTCTAACAAGCTCTCTAGGTGACTCTGATGCAGTGGAGGAGTCATGAGGCTAGTCCACATTTGTTTCCTTGAAAATGTAAAACTTTTGAAAGATGTGGGAAGGATTGTGTTACTATTGGCATGTGCCAATATACACAAATTCTTGTCAAATCTAAACAAGAATTTTTTTTCCTTCTTCTTTTTTATTTTTATTTTTTTCTTTTGAGCTTTTCTTCTCCCGGCTAAAAATCCTATTAGCTCTACAGAAGGGAAGTCGATGGTGGCTACCGATCTTCCTACCTACTCCTGTGATAGATTTGGCTGGGCTATTGGAAATGACTTGTTGGAGGACTTTGATCCAACTTTTCAATAAAACCTACCAGAAGAAAATATCAGTTATACGATTTCTTCACAATACAAGTTACTCATACAAGATATTTCTTTTTAAATATGGAATAAATGTTAAACAAATCTATCCTCAGTTTTGGATTTCATCTATAGAGTTTAATAATGGTCTCTTTCTAAGACACTGTTGTAAGTACTAGAGAGTGTGCATAATATTCAACATCTGGAACATATGCTGGGAGACAAGGATCATCTTAAAGTAATTCATTAATCATGATATAAAAGGGCTTACTGCACCATTTCATGAACTTAGGCAGTGTACATTTCATTTTGATATTTAGTCAAAAACAGAGACAAAAAAACCAAAATAATGACATGTGCAGAGTTTCTTATTAAATATTCTTTGTCAAGTAATAAAATGATCCACATTCTATATCAACTTTTATATCAAAGACAGTAGATAACATAAAATTACTCTAAGACTTAAAACAAAAGTACTTTCACTCTTATTTTTTGACAGACACAAGAAAAATAAACATAGTAGTTATTAATTTGCCCAGAATGTTTGTCCTTCTAATGAAATACATTGCAGAAATACTTAGAATTTTGTGTGGAGCTAATAGGTGTTTCATGTAATTTTAAAAACATGAGTTTTATTAATGAAGAAATAGAAATGGGATATAGTCAACAAACATAATTGCCAGTCAAATGTATCTTTACTCCTGGACCACTGTTTTAATTATAAAAACAGATACTTTTTCATTTAAGTAGCTAAGTTTGACTTTACCATTTCCTTTTCTTTCTTTTCCTGCCAGGTTGTTCTGGAGCTTAAACAAATGTACAGCTCTGAGGGACCAATATTCATATTTATATCTGGCTTTACAATTTTTTTACAATTTTTCAATATTCTTTAGAATCAATCATAGACAAGTGACTGCCATTACTCTTTATTATTGCATTTCCATGTGAACAAAATATTTCAAAATGAGAGACACGTTTTATGTTCTCTTACACAATAGATTTTCTCAGATCCTTTAGGGTTCATGTATTACAAATGTTATGATAATGTAAAAGACAGATCTCTATACTATCCTTTCAGAGAAACCAACAATGTTATTATAAAACAGCTGGTTTAACTACAGGAGAGAACTACAAATTGGCCTCAGGTAGGAAACTACTGAGATGGGAAGCAGCAAAACAAGGAGAGATGCTGAGGAAAAACACTTGTGGCAGATGCCCTGCTGGGAAGGTGCCTTAGGATATAATGTGGAAAAAAATGTTAAAAAAATGTTAAAGATCCTGGCAATAGAAAAACCAACTTAGCTATCAGTATTAAGGAGAGATCCTCATAATGACTCTATAGCAGTCTAATGTCCTGGGAATTTATTGGGTTATAACACTATTCTTGTAACCCATTTGGGAATTATAAATAAGTAATAGCAGTTGTATTTAACTTTTTAAATTAATATTGTCTTAAAGCCAAATTAAATTCACACAACTTTAGCATCACATCAACACTTATCCTGTTGGGTAAGTCTACTTTTTCTTGGTGTAATGGTAGAATATGCAGTCATATTAGGCAACTTTTTCTTGGTGTAGTGTTAGAAAGTGTGGGACTTCTCCATTTAATACTATTTTCTCCATCCTTTACACCATCATATTGGGGAGATGGAGCAGAGGTCTTCCCTAATATATATATGACATTGACTTCTCCATATTAAAACTCTTTGAGACCCTTACCCTAAACCTGAAGTCAATTGCATAAACCTGGCATGATTTCTATAGTCCTTCATATCCTCAGCCTGTGTAGATCACTGACTTGGCATCTCTGCTATTTGAAAGTTTCGAGTTTAGTCCAATTATACTGAAGTATTTTAAGATCTCCCTAGCTTTCTACTGTTTCATGCCTGTTTCATGCCTGCCTTAGCATTGCTAACCATCTTGTCTTCTACTTAGAAAGCCCAGACTAGTTTTCAATTGCCTGGTGAATTTTGCCTACATTCTGTCATAGGAATTTCTTCATCTGTGAAGGCTTTCATTATCCACCTAATCAGGGTCCGCTCCTGTAGAATCTCGAATGTCAGTAATGAAGAAACTCTATAGCTCGTGACACAATGTTCATGTTTTTGTCTTTTTACTAGATTCTAAAACCAAATGCCAATTTTAATTTCTCTTGTTCTTCTTTCTCTACTCATATCCTGTTCCTTTAGCTCCTTGATTCTTTTTCTTTGCCCTCTTGTTCTCCTGATTCCATAGCAGAAGGTTTAAAAGGGCATGTCCAGAATTAGGTAGCAATGTTAGACTTTGTTTGCACTTGTTATCTCTTTTGGCAAGTAACTCCTCTACTAACTAACTAATTGTAGTTTTCACTAAATGCAGTCATATTAGGATAGATCTACTGGGTGAAATAGGTAAATATTATCCAGTGCTGCCTTTTGCAGTGTTTTTTCCTTCTAACTTTATGAAGAATAAAGAAAAAGTATACTTGTTATGAATGGTAGTTATTTTGGCAACCATAAATTATGTCAGTTTTAGCCCTTTTTATAGCAATATGACAAATAGCATCACAGGGTGGCCTTAGGACAAATTATTCTATCAAATTCCCAAGCAACTGAAATAAAAGAACTTCCCCCAAAAAAGACAGATGTATATTAATTTCAACCTCTTTTGCTTTATATCTAATGGAATTTTATGTTTAATGAATAAGAACACATAAGAGAGAAATATAGTAAAAATGAAAATAGGATTTGGAAAAACACACATCATAGAATCTCAGAAGATCAAGCACTATGTCTTAAGTATAAAACTTAATATATCCAGTGTTTTTAGTAGGCATTATAATAAAAATTTAATTTTAGTAAGTATAATATTGAAGATTTTACCAATAAGATAAATTTTTCTTTATGATCATTAAATGATTGCATGAAATACTTCCTGCTGGGTTTCTAGCCAAATGGATTTGTAGTATACATGTCTGGATTTTTACTCAGGCAGTGGCAACTTACCTCACATGTCCAATGGGTGAATTAATAGATACTATTCGCATGAATCAGTTGAAAAATTACAGAATGAATGGTTGTGAGGATTTGAAACTCAGTTTTGCATTGTTTCACTCATTATTAAATAACCACATGGAAGGAGTGTACCAGATAATGAAATTTACACATCCTGAATGGAGTTTTCCAGTCGTACCACTGAGCTATACTCAATCAATTTAATCACCATGTAGATAATGCACTGAACAAAATTGGTTGATTGTCTGAAAGGAAAGTCAACAAGCTGATGACAGAATCAGACTTTTTGAAAGGTTTTTACCAAGCATGAAAAATGAGCTAAAGTTAGCATCATTAAATCTGAAAATAGTCAATGTCACTTCTGCATATGTTCTATGTGGGGATATAGTACATTTTGCCTTATTTGTAAATATGAAGCTTTAAAAAAAAGATCAAGAAAGTTCACTTTGGTTTCATATGTCCAGCATCCTGGCTCTGAGTGTTTCTTCTTTCACTCCTCTATTGAGGTTCCACCCTCAGGCAGGGAACTCAGTACTACTAAGGCTGCCATCAAAAGGAAAATAAACCTCCTTTCCCTAAGTCCTCTGAATACAGACACTGTTCTTTAAAATGTATAAATAAACATTATTAACGTTAACCAAGAAACATTAAAGTGTATGGGAGGGCACACTAAATTCAAGTTTCAGTCTCTACCACTGGCAAACTCACAGAGAAATTTCTTTTAAATGCTATATCTAGTCAGAGGGAGTAGTCATTTTGCTTTCTGCCAAATGGGAGCTCCATTCTGGGAATCCTTGATGCCCACACCGTGCCTGGAGATCTCTGTATGGATTCTCTCAGCTACTTTTTAATTTTTTCTGTGGTGCATCATCCTCCACAGAAAACAAACTTTGCTTAAATGACAGTGTGGTTGTATTTCAAAAGGTGATCTTGCATGATGATCTGTGTTAGTAGTTTCTCTACTCTGAGTAGGGAAAAGACATAAACGTTGAAAACAAGAGTGGTTTGGAATAACAACTAAAGATGATAGAAAGATGAGACTAGCCATCAGATGCAGTTCAAAGCTATGAATTCTTAGTATGCTAATATTCAGTGATGTGAGACCTAACAGTTTGAAAGTAATAAACTTTGCAAATTATCTTATGGAATTTTTTAATAATGCAGCTTCATGGTGATTTTAATACTGAAGCAGTCTTGTCTTCTGTATGCTTTAAGTTACATTACTAAATGAATTTAAGTATAGTTCACTCAACAACTCATAAACTGTTCCTGCCAAACTTGAATAAAAACATTCTTGAATTATTTCTCCATGACCATTACTCAATGAAAATGTATCTGAACTTGACAGAATGATATTTATCATGGTGTATATATGGCTTGACCTGGAAATCTGTGGATTGCTTTTTGATGCTTTGCAGATCAAAACATTTCAATAAAATAAGATCAGTGTGGTAAAAACTAATAAATGTAAGACAAAAGCTTCCATGTTAAAAATAATAATAAAGATCATTAGGACAAGAACATATAATTGATTTAATCATGAATGCAATTGAACTTTCTAATGGTTATATTTAGAAGATTATTAGGTTGGAATCGATTTTTAAGCCGGAAATCATCAGTACAAAAATCTCTTTTGAGGTTAAAAAGAAAGCATTTTAATCTGCATTCAAAATTAACACAGTGAAATATATGCAGGGCAATATGGTACCAACTAAAATTGAAAAAGAAACACAATATGTGTTTTTTAGCTAAAACTATCAGTTCTTTCATTTAAATAAAGGAAACTCAGTTTGTGTTCTGTGGAGAAATCAGCCATTTGAAAAAGTATGTGCTCATCTCAACTATTAGAACATAACTTTTTATGGAACAGAGAAATAATTCTTTTCTCTTTAGCTTTGAGAAAGTTCTTGACCGAAACTGTTCTCTTGTGTCTTTTGGTATGAACCAAATAAAGATGAAGTAACTAAATATTATTATTTTAGAATAAAGTCTGAGGGAGAATTTGTAATTCTTTAACTTTCATTTATACATTTCATTGCCTACTTCCAGCTAAAATGTTAAATTTTGAGGACATATATACAAATAGTATTCATCCACGTCTGAGAAAGACATCTAGTAATAGAATCTCAGTAAATATTCACTGGATAAATAAAAGAAGAAATGTATGAAAGACAGATTGCAAAAATATAGAGACAAAACAAAGAACTATACTTAATTATTGAAGATTTTCACAAAAGTAAAGCTTAGTAGACACGGGAATTTCTAATTAGACTTTTGGAAGTCATCATTATTGGAGAATTTAAAAATTCTTCAGTTATATGTCTTGAAAGAAAGAAGGTTGAGTAAAGAAAGCACAAAATGACACCCATTTTTCTCAAGACCTAACATTCTTCATTCTTTTATACATTTAACTTTTTTTATTATAAGAAAAGTCCATATTTTACATTAATCTTTGCCTCTGGATTTCCAATATTCTCAGCTCAATCAAATAATTTATGTTCAAAAACATACAGTTTAAACTGTTACCTGTACTTAAGTAAAGAATCCCCAAAACTCTCAAATCCAATCCTGTAGTTCTGAATTCTCAAGGACTCTGCACCAAGATTTTCAACTGTTTTTAGCACAAATAATCTTTGATGACTCCTCGTAAAATGAAGTGCATCAGGCCCTTCTTTCCCCTCTACACAGTTCCTGACCTTTCCTCTAAAAGAGATAATAACATCACCGATAGATCATTTGCCTGAGCTTGAGCCTTCTGAGGTACACAGAAATTCTGTCTCCCTTCATCTCTAATGTTCAGCCATAACTGTGCCAGATCTCACTCCTCTGTGATGGTGGCCACAACCTTCATTCAAATCTCTTCATTCCTTTACGAAGTATTATGATGACTTCCTATCAGAGTTTCCATTCTCCAGGTATTTCTCACCAAATTAGTATCCACATTGCTTCTGCAGTGATATTTCTACAATAAAAATCTGATTATTTGCATTGAAAAAGAAGTTTTTAAGTATTCTTTTCATGACCATGGGAAAACTTCTAAACTTTCATCATGTCATTGACTGCCCTTTATTTGTCATTACCAACTCTTCTCACCTGTCTTACAGGTGAGATCTCTGCTGTGAGCTTCGTTATGCTCAAGCAAAATAAATGGCATAGTATCTCCAAATATATCACATCCTTTCACTATATTAAGCCAATCTGTATTTTTCCTTTTGTGTCTCATGATAATTTCCCCAACATTTATCTCTTATTCTAATATTATTTATCCTCCAGTTCTAAAGAGAACACCACTTTTCAGTAAACAAATAATCACTCATTGTCTTTCAAAGAGTGTTGTGCATAATTCTGGTATAACATTTATTATACTATATTATTTATTGATATACTTTTTCCTCTCTTAAAAATTATATCCTTTCATACAGGAAGATTTTCTGATTAGATTTACATTTTCTGTTCCCAGTAACCTCTGATCCTGGGTACTTGATCAATTTTTACAAATGGCCAAATAAATGATTATGAGTGCTATGAACTGAAATGTGTACCCCTCCCTGCTTCAGAGGGCTGTACTTTGAGAGAGGATCTTTAAAACTAATGTTAATATGGTCATAAGGGTGGGGCCCTAATCTGATAGGTCTGGGCCTTTACAATAGGAGGCATAAACACCAGAGTACTCTCTCAGTTATGTGAGGATATAGTTAAAGGCAACTGTGTCCAATTAAGCGAGCCCTGTAAGGTGGGACCTTGATTATGGACTTCCCAATCTCTAAAACTGTGAGAAATGAATTTCTATTGTTGAAGACATCCAGTCTACTCTGCTGACCTTTTTATCTTGTTACATAAATCAGTTTGCCGTTTTAAATTGCATTTCTATGCAGTTTTTAGTTTAAAATCTTGCATGGCAGTAATTGTTCCTTGCTTTTATAGTTGTATTTTGTACATTTTGGATTTCTTTATATAAGGTCATAGATTCCTGAACTGTTGTTTTAGTGCACTTAATATTAGACTGCTTAA